>CABHPP010016901.1:0-22970 GCA_902168425.1 Peromyscus attwateri | reverse complement strand
TTTTTTTTTTTTTTTTTTTTTTTTGGTATTTTTTAGATGGTTTTCTCTGTGTAACAGAGTCCTAGCTGTCCTGGAACTCACTCTGTTGACCAGGGTTGGCCTTGAACTCACAGAGATCCCCCTGCTTCTGCCTCCTGACTGCTGGGAGTAAAGGTTTGCACCACCATGCCCATTTTCTCTCCTTTTCATATGTGTGTGGGGTGTGTATGTGGATGCCTGTTCACATGCGTGCTTGTGCATTATATCAGAGAATGAAGGCAGCTGTCTTAATCTTCACCTTATATATTAAAAAACCAAAAAGAAAAAAGAAAAAGAAAGAAAGAAAGAAGAAAGAAAGGAAAGAAGGAAGGAAGAAAGAAAGGAAGGAAGGAGGAAGGAAGGAAGGAAGGAAGGAAGGAAGGAAGGAAGGAAGGAAGGAAGGAAGGAAGGAAGAAAAAACACTATTTAAAAAAAAAGAAAGAAAGGATATGGATCCAGATGGGAGGAGAGGTAGGAAGAAACTGAGAAACTGAAGGGCATAGAGAGAGGGGAGAGTGTGATCAGAATATATTGTATGAAAAAAATTCATTTTCAATAAAAGATTTTTTTAAAAAGCCCAATAAACTAAAAATACAAAAAAGAAAAAAACTATACTCAAAATATTTTATTGACAGCACTCAATCCCATGTCAGCCTTCTCAACAGTCAAAATTTATACTTTCCTCAAGCAATGTGCGTTAGTTACTTCTGCATAACTGTGACCAAGTTATCTGTTGTAAACAGTGTAAGGGAGGAATTATTTATTTAGCTCACAGTTACAAAAGAGCCAGCCCAGGACAAGTGCAGCTTAAATCTCAACACCCAGGAAGCAGACAGAGTGGGTATTATACATCCCAGTGGACAGGAACCAGAAGGGACTCATATGAGAGGAGACACAGTCGTGGCATACAAGCCCCAAGGACACGCCCCCCTTTACCTAGTTCCTCCCACCAGACCTGTCTTTTATAGCCCACCACTCTAGTACATTCTATTCAACTTTTGAATCCATCCATGGCTTAACCCAGTCACTAACTGAGTCAGAACCCTTATAACTAAATCATCTATGAAAACACCACAGTCACACCCGGATATTTCTTATTCACCTAGATATTTTCTAATCCAGTCAAGGTGATGACAAAGACAATGATACCAGAGTTTTCCGAAACTGTTCACAGTTCTGTAGTCACAGGACAGGAAGAAGCATCAGAGCCCAGACTTGTGCCCAACACTAGGAAATGCACTCAGCCTTGTCTTTCTCCAGAGAACTTGCTGCTCCTTATTTTCCTGGTATCGACCATGTTATCTGGCTTCCCACTTTTCTAGCTCTAATAGTCAGCCCTTAGCTCTCTGTACCCTTGAGTTTTCTCTATCGGCTTGTTCTAACTCCTTTGTCACTTTTAATTAAACATGATGATAACAGTGAATTGAATCCAATGAGAACACTATTTCAAATGCCAGACAAGCAATCAGCTTACTGTACATCTTACTGACTCTCATTGAACTTCAATTAGTAAAATACGAAGACATTTCAGGTTTTTTTTTAATTTGGATGCAGGAGAAAACAAAGAAGAATACCATGTATGTGAAGTATATGGCCCAGTACTTCCTATATTCTGGTACCCTGCCTAAGTAACCCTTCTTACATCCTTATAATGTATCATATGTTCCCCTAGGACACAGCTTCTTTAGCTATGAGTTGCAAGCCCACATGAGGTAATAGAATGTGAGAAAGCATATAAAAAAAACGGTAACAGTAAAACATTTCTGAACGTTCAGTGAAAAAAAGAAAATTTTAAATGAAGTCCAGAGGTGACCGGGGAGTGGGTTTTTTATGATTACCCTATCACTTTATATTTTCTGTTTTTCTTCAGAACACCATTATTACCAGGGATGTTAATTGTAAGACAATATATAAATATATATTCTCATGTGATCATTTCTAAGGTTACAATATTTACTGTCCAGACCTTGTTTAAGTTGGACAAGGTATCCAGAATCTCTCGTCTGTAGTTGTCCTTACTCTGTAGTTTTCCTTGGGAACATTCTCCTGTGCTTTTTATCTCCCTTGGTGGCAGGATAATCCACTTATATAGAGATGACTGTAAGAGATTTATCCACAAACACATTCTTCTCTCAATATAATTTCTTAATCTAGAAATTGTTTCCATTCAGTCATGTCAACAGCACCTCTTACCCAAGTAGGAACAGATCAGTGTATGGATATTTTCCTCCAAGATGACTTTTTTTTCTAAAAGATTGTCATCTTGAGGAATTGGTAATTTTCCATTCCCATTAGACAGGTAGTTCTTTGGTGACTGGGATGAAAATGTATGAATTCTTATAGAATACAAAGTACATCAAAAGTTCTCCAAATTCCAGAGATCTGTCTGTTTACAACATCAGATCTTTATCACCCTTCATATAACAGGGCTGTGCTTGTAAGAATCCAACTAAGATTTTAAAAATTGGGTGGGTTGTTTTCTATTTTTCCATTGAAGGGGAAAGAATTTGAGATCATAGGAAAATACTACAAACAGAATGTAACCACTATTCCACTCTTGACAGAACTGCCAGTGGTTTTGTTGGTTTATGGTCAGTCAACTTCTGTCTGTAGATGAGAAATGACAGCCCTAAACCCACTTCCTACTGTTGTAAGAAGGGACAGGTGGTTCTAGATGAAATACTTGGGTCTGGGAAAGAAAAAGGTTTATGAACAGAGAGTAGGTGGTGTTGTAGCCCTGTGTCTCTGCTGCTAGCACAGAGGTACATGGCAGAATCCCCTAGGTCTGCAGAGCGGATGTCAAGAGCACAGAAAGAGGTGTTGGGCCGGCTGGACTGGAAGTTATCAGAAATGTCAGCCTCCCTGTTCAATGTCGTATCATAGTAGTAGAGCAGAAATTTTAGTGCTTGGTTTGACTTCTGTTGGTACCAGTACATGGCGTTGTGATTCAGATTCTGAGAACAGCTCAAATTCACTGGTTTTCCAACCCTGGCAACCTTGTATCTTGGGTTCTGCATGACCATCGCATCCACACAAACTGCAGAGGAAAAAAAAAAAAAAAAAAAAAAAAAAGAAAAGCCTTTAAGTGGGTGAAGGTGGAGACCAATTTGTTGTCATGAAACAAAGGGCACAGAACTGAGTACATGACAGCCTTTTTCAATGATCCCCTTCCTGCTCAGGACTCACCTGCTTCAAGAAGACAGAAGATCACACAGTGAAGAAGTCTGGGACCCATGGAAGGGCCAAAACAGGAAGAAAGCATTTGTCTGTTCAAAGCTTTAAGCCTACCTCTGATCCTTGAGAGGTGGGAGTTCTGAGAGTCCCTGGTCTCTTATAGGAAGTCCTGCCTGTGACTTCACTAGGGTAGAATCACTTCTTGTTGCAATAGCGTGCTCACCTTCCTGCTGGTAGGGAAGTCTGGCTCAGCTACACCAGGTGTGAAGCAGAAATACACCCTCAGTATTATTTACTGCTTCTCTGGGACATTTTCACAGTTTGTTGCTCCTGCATCTGTCTCGTGTTCACCTGGAGTTTCGTCTTGCTTCTAGTTTCCCACACGGTAGCTCGGAGTCCATCTAGTCATGTGTTCTATATTCCTGAGTGTAGGCACTTACAGCCATGTATGAATAAGCATTCTGGGAATTGTGTTATAAACAGGTGAATCAGTCTTAAGTTTGTTCTAGGTGTGTCAGCATGTGGTGTGAATTCCCAGGAGATACCTTCGTAGTTGACATAGGTCATGGGTTCTGGTTTTCAACATGTGTTTCACATCACAAAGCTGTTTTTGAGGAGGGAATTTTATTGATTAAAAGCAATACACAAAGCCCAATAGCAGTATGAGAAAACAAGGCACTGGTCCCTCCTCTTCATCCCACAGAGAACACTGTTTTCTGCTTGTAATCCTTCTGGCCTCCAGTACCCAGCTACTTTCCAGAGCTATGTTCTCCCCAGACTGACACAGAATTTCCTCTGCCAAGTTCAACATATAAATCCTAGACATCCTGGCTCAGGGAAGGCCAGCTGTTTAAAGGATTAGCCATCTTTGACTTATTCATATTGAATTCAAATTGTTGCTTTTATACATTATGGGGAAGGAAAAGACCTGAAAACTCTCATTGCTACTTGTTCCAAAAAGTTGCCTTTTGTTGCAGCCCTCTCTGTCATTTAACTGTCTAATAATACCTATTATTTGTAACACTGAGACATATTTTTAGGATTAATCCAAATAGAAACTGGTGATTGGAATGTGCTTGAAAGTTCTGGAAATCTGTTGTACAACACGGTAACTGTGATGAATCATACTATATTGTATGCTTGAAAACTGGTAAGAACACAGGTCTTAACTGTTTTCACACAAAGGGAAAAAATGAAAGGAAGAAAATGGAATTAAATGATGGGTATATTACTTAGCTTTAAGTAGTAACCATATCATAAATGTACACACACCAAAGCATTCCCTGAAAACTTTAAACATGTATCATTTTTATCTGTCAATCATACCTCAAAATGCTTAGACAATTGAATAAATAAAATAACAAAAGTAAGATATCCAAGGTAACAGAACTATGAAAGGAACAGTGCTCTGTGATAGGAGGAAATATCAAGTGTTCATATTCTCAAATGTCAAAGTACTTAATTAAACTCTCACTGACTGTGCTTTGGAGTCAAACAATTCACCCACCAAGAGTCTGGTTTTCTTGGTGGCTGCTACTTTCAGTTGTAATTGCAAGAGTAAAAAGTGGAAGAATAAATGGACAGCTTGCTGTGCATTATGGTCATGAACTGCACAGAATAACAAAAGAAAGAGCACTCTGCATGTGTCTTCTACCTGTAATTTTGAGTGAAAACTTATGCCCAAAATATAGCTATTTGAGAAATCAATTTCCCATTGTGCTTATTATTCTAAAGAAGGTAATTGGCAAGTACAGGTAGAAATATGTTCACAGTATTGTGACAAAAATTGAATATCCCCACTTATACATGGAAAAACAGAGTGCAGATTGTCTAAAATTTCAAACCTTCACAATTAGAATAGGAAAACGGGATTTGAAAAGTTTGGATAAAATGAAATTTGAAGTCACTATCCATTATCCATTTATCTAAAGATGTGGGATGTAGCCAGAAGTTTCTCCTGTCCTGCCAGGCCCCATGGTGGGGACAAATCTCTCCCACTCATGTCCTGCAGCAGCTTGGTCCCAAGTAAACATACAAAGGCTTGTATAACTTACAAATTGTATGGCCTATCTGTCAGGCTTCTTGTTATAGGCTGACTTGTTACAGGCTATTTCTTATAACTTAACTCAACCTATTTCTATTAATCTATATTCTGCCATGTGGCTGTGGCCATGACATTACCAGTCTGTGGGCATCTGGTTGCTCCTTGGGCAGAGCAGGCTTGAGTCTCCTTTGCCTCTGCCTTTCTTCTTCCTCTCTCTCTCTCTCTTGGATTTCCTGCCTGGCTATAACCTGACTCGCCATAGGCCAGAACAGCTTCTTTATTAACCAATCATAGTAACACATATTCACAGCATACGGAAAGAACATCTCACAGCAGTAGGAAATTAATTAGATGATAATTTGAGGTACTAAATCAGATCAGACTAGGGAAAATAAAAATTATTTTAATGCAGTTCAGGGTGATTTACAAAATATGGGCACAGAAGGGAGGGATATCTGAGTCTAAACATTTAAAAAGAACTATTGGATTCAGGTCAATGTATCCTTATTTATAAGCCACACAAATAATTTCATAGTCAAATTTCTACAATTGAAATTGTTCTAAAAATGTTCTGGATTGGCTGACACACACCTGGAGATACTGTCAGTCATGTTTCAAATGTAAAAGATCAGACCTGATCTAGGTAGAAAGGTTCCTGTTAACCTCTGAGAAAGGATCTGGCCAATCCACTCAACCATGGGAATTTTTAAGGTATTTTGTAGCGATGACACCAGTGCTACCACCACCCATTCACCATGTCCCAGCGAGGGCCTGTGGATCGAAAAACAGAGACAAAAGACAGCGGGTCACTCGCCTCAGCAGAATGCTGTTTATTGAAAGAGGGAGGAAACCTTAAATACAGTCTTACAGCACAATGGGAGAACCCCGGAGGGCAGAAGTTCCGCTAGTGATGTTTACAATCTTGCATCTAAGCTGTTAACGCCCAATATGTAGGATACACAAACAAGGAACTTCCCTTAAGCATTCGGGAGGGTGGAAACCTGCAGGGAATTAGCATAGGGAGGACATCTGGTCAAGGTTGGCAAGCAGGTAACAGCTACCCAAATTGGGAGGCCAGCGCCCTATAGTATTTGGA
Source organism: Peromyscus attwateri (assembly GCA_902168425.1). Classification (NCBI taxonomy): domain Eukaryota; kingdom Metazoa; phylum Chordata; class Mammalia; order Rodentia; family Cricetidae; genus Peromyscus; species Peromyscus attwateri. Next base: position 16,638 of record CABHPP010016901.1, on the reverse strand, counting down.
AAAAAAAATTTTTTTTTGAGCACTAGATTCTTTTTATTGAGTTCTTAAGTATTTCTTTTTTTTTTTAATTTTATATTTTGATTTAATTTTACATATCAGCGACGGATTCCCCTGTCCTCCCTCCTCCCGTCCTCCCACCCTCCCCCCAGCCCACACCCCATTCCCATCTCCTCCAGGGCAAGGACTCCCCTGGGGATTCAGCTCAGCCTGGTAGATTCAGTCCAGGCAGGTCCAGTCTCCTCCTCCCAGGCTGAGCAAAGTGTCCCTGCATAGGCCCCAGGTTCCAAACATCCAGCACATGCACTGAGGGCAGGTCCTGGTCCCACTGCCTGGATGCCTCCCAAACAGTTCAAACTAATCAACTGTCTCACTTATCCAGAGGGCCTGATCCAGTTGGGTGCTCCTCAGCTATTGGTTCATAGTTCATGTGTTTCCACTAGTTTGGCTATTTGTCCCTGTGCTTTTTCCAATCTTGGTCTCAACAATTCTCGCTCATACAATCCCTCCTCTTTCTCGCCGATTGGACTCTGGAGCTCCACCTGAGGCCTGGCTATGGATCTCTGCATCCGCTTCCATCAGTCATTGGATGAGAGTTCTAGCATGACAGTTAGGGTGTTTGGCCATCCTATCACCAGAGTAGGTCAGTTTGGGCTTTCTCTCAACCATTGCCAGTAGTCTATTGTGAAGGTATCTTTGTGGATTTCTGGGGACCTCTCTAGCACTTTGCTTCTTATACAAGCTATACAAATATAACCTGGTGTGCCTTGCTGATCCCATTTCTGTCCTCATCACTGAGAACCCTACGAACCAGCAGTGAATACATTATGATTCATTGTTTTTACTTCCATCAGTGAGTGTTTCTAATATGATTATGAGAAGGGATTTGAAGATGTAGGCTGACATTTAGAGTCACAAACCTTTCAGTCCAGCAGGGTGGGCTAGAATCCTGCTGTTACCCCAAGGTAGCATATACTCAAAAACAGAGTAAAATACCAGAAATGCACATTTTGACTCTGGCGTTAGGAAGTTGAGGAATCTGTCAAAACCCAAATATGACCATCCACATGTTCTTGATTACTTCTGTATTCCAAGAATGAAGTCAACTGGTTTCGCCCTTCTTAGTCAAGGCAGCACGGAGAGAGGGTTCTGTGATTGCTTCTGGAGTTCAGAGGAGAGAGGGTGTTGCCTGCATTTGAAGAGCATGAATGGCTACAGAGTCTTGGCATCTAACAAAGAATTAAGCACCAGTGTCCTCCAAGTCCTCCAGGCCTTCAGAGTGGATCTGTTTCCCAGGCTCTCATCCAATAGCTGATTGTATCCCCTTTCCCTCTGGTTACAATACTATTCTGCCTGATCTCTGCAAGTCTCTTGGTGTCATTTTCTTAGTATCCCAGCTTCAAAGGCCACTTCCTTGGTGAGTCCTTCTGTGAACAACTCATTTATACTTTCAAGACCCTACTCAGGCAACCCAGATCCCACCTTACCTATGGATTCTTTCCCTGTGCTCTGTATCAGGTAGCACCATTTACTTTGAACATATTATTTACTTCACTCATTCATTCAGGGTATTTGTTCTTCTGCATTTCCCAACCAATACAATATTCACAAGGAGACATGAGATTTTGTCTTTTTTTTTTTCATTTTATTGACGTGTACTGTTACAGAATATTTGATCATACTGTGAACCCCAAGATTGTGTTATTTACTGGAAAATAATGTTTCTAGTTGTGGTGTGGCTCAGCCCTAGTACACCCCTTTAATCCAAGAGCTTTCTGCTTGAATATTGTAAACAGGATTAAATAAAGTCAACCATAGGACAAGAGGTGGATCAAGCAACCAGTTGACAGGAAAAAACCAAAGAGTGTAAGAGGGTGCAAGGAGAACAGATAGAGAGGTACACAGGAAGTAGATGGGAGGGACACTCAGTTTGAGGAGTTTTGTTTGAGACTGCATAGGAGAAAGCTTTTTCTGGCACATCAGCATCAGCGGAGGAGGATGGTCAGGTGCTTTCTCTGCCTCTCTGGGCTAGCAAGCTTTCACCCCAGCATCTGGCTCCTGAGTCTTTATTGATGAAATCAAATGGCTGAGATTTTATTAAAAACAACAGTGCACTAATTAAAAACAATGACTAGAAATTTTGGGAGGGTAAGTGGTGCTACAATTGAACCTTGACAGAGGATTTGAGCTTTGCTGGAGCCCATATAAGGCATGTATGAGACCGGACCTCAGAGTCTCACACTCATTTCAGATAGTTGCAGTTGGAGAAGGGTGTTAGATAAAAACATGAAAACTAGATTTGCAAACAGTAATACTAGGCCCTAAGTTTAGACTAATGTTAATTGATGGGACATGCTAGGGTATATTAGCTTTCCTCTGGCTGCTTACAGCACATCTCCTTGTATTTCTAGCTCTGAGCACAAGGAGATCATCCAGTTCAAACCCAGGTCTTACACAGTCCACAGCCTTAGCATCATCCAGGCATCATGGTAGGGTGTAGGGTAGCCATAACGCTTCCTACAGTGTGCTCCATCTTCCAGGCACCTCTGTACTTGGTTGTGTGATTTACAACGAAAGTCTTAGCAACTCTTGTTTCACTCACTTTTTGCCTTTTTTACAAAAGCCATTTCAGTGGGGGAGATTAACTCTGATCCCTATTAATCTACCCCAGTAAGAAGTAAAAGACCCTTCCAGAAAAAAATATCAGATTTCTTATTGTTGAATTCCAAGAATTTCAATGACTATGGATGCCTTTGGATTAGTTTCTGAGCATGTGGTTTTCTGTCTTTCTTACCAAAGATCAATTTTTAATTTAAAATGTGTGTGTGTGTGTGTGTGTGTGTGTGTGTGTGTGTGTGTGTGTGGTGTGTATACACCAAATGTGTGAGTACCCATGGAGGCCATAAAATGGCCTCAGATCCCCTAGAGTTGAAATTACAGGTAGTCATGAGCTGTAGGACATGGGTGCCTGGGACAAAACTCGGGTCCTCTATGAGAGTGGTACATCTTATTCACTGCTGATCCAGCTTCCCAGTCCCCCAAAAATGTGATTTTCCTTCTACACAGTGACATAAAGTTTCACTTCACAAATATGTAAGGCACAGCGTGAGCTTTCTCTTTCTCTCTATTAATATATCTTTTTTTATCTTTCACCCAAAGGCCTGACCAAACATTTAATCTTCTAATTTCATTTCTGGAATTTCAATTGTAGTGCTTTCTGTTCATGAAGAATGGGACCATTTTGAGGCTCTGAGATTAATGCAAGAGATGTAATTCTAGAACCCTTTGTGCCATCTCTTTAAATGGTCCTTCAACTTTTAGTTCCCACTGTGAGGCCTACATTCGGCCCAAAAACATGTAGGTTATTAGGATTTTAGTGTTTCCTATGTATTGGCTTATCAACTGCTGTTTTTTTAAAATATATTATTGGTTTTTTCTTTTATATTGCATGAATATATTATTTCTTTTACATTTAAATGTGGTGGTAAATAGTGTTTCAAACTTAGGAAGCAAAACAAATAGACTAAGATAAGACTGATCATTACTCTGCTCTGCCTCTGTTTCTTCTCATTCTCCAGCTAACCGGAAATCTATTGTACAACTTTCTCCTTCCTTAAGAAAGTGGGTATAAACTTCAACTTTATTGATTTGTTGATTTGTTCTTTTCTTAAATAAGTCCATATTCCTTGTATTATTTTGCAAAATATTTTGCAGAGTATTCTCTTGCAGAGTATTCCCAAAGACTGGGAAGGCTGGCTCAGCAGTAAATAAGATGTACTGCTCTCCCAGAGGACCCGAGTTTTGTCCCAAGCACCCATGTCCTGCAGGGGAATATCCTGACAGTTTACCTTGCTTATCTTTCCCAGTGAATAAGTAAATATGACCATCTTGCTTTTGACTTCTGTATTCAATCAATAATGTATGATTATACATTACATTTGTAATGTTTTTATAATTGCCAAAAGTTTATGATGTATGAATGCAGCCAACAAACTCAACCAAAATAGAAAATATTTCAACAAAATAATATATACAACTTCCTATGCATATGTGACTTTACATATCTCAAGACATCCTCCACAGTCACAGTGCTGACTGCCAAGGGTAAGGAGCTAGCAGGATATTTGTGTCCTGCAAAGAGGCACTTTGTCTTTCTAGTTAAGAAACAGATGACAGAAAAGGGTGTTCCCTGAGTATGCATTTGAAAAAATACGTAATTTTCTTAGACCATGGAGTTTATAGGGACAGGGAGGAATCGTATCTACAGACAGCAGTTTCCTGAACAGGTGAGGAACTGGTGCAGCCACAGCATCAGAGAGGTGGAAAAGAAAAGAAAGGAACAGGATAGGACAATGGAAGTAACTATGTTAAAGGGATTTAAGTCAAGCGCCATTGGGGGCATAAAATGTGAGGATGGAGATAAACACCTGAGATGATCTGAAGGACATCGGTGGAGGTGAACAAGTGAGGATGTGACATCGAGTGAAAGTATCACCTCAACACTGGAAGCAGTTAAGGAAGCTGTGCAGTTTTTAAGGAGGAGACAAAAACTGGTGTTGAAGCCCTAATGTAAAGCAACAGGGGGTGGCATTCTTCCTGTGCCTGCCTGACCACTCAGTCTTCAGCTCAATAATCATAAGAAAGGCCCACTGAATGACACATATACTTAATCTTAGACTCACTCACACTTGTGAAAACATATGAGGAACCCCATGAACCATCTCTGCCTGCTCACCACCTGCATCCACCCCACCCCACCCCCACACACATTCTTTTCTCCACATACATATTTTCCTACAGGAGGCTTCTTAATGTGATACTCATTAGCATCTGTCCTTGTCTTCTCTAGGGACAGAGAAGACATTAAACCCATATCCTTCCTGTTGTGAGAAGACCCTGAGATCCCTGCTGAGAACTATTTCTGGGAGACAGACAGGGAAGGGGAAGCATATGGTTTCTGCACCAGCTGAATATGATTCTGTAGCTCTGTGGCTAAGCTGCTGGCACAGAGATACACAGCTGAGTCCTGGGGTAGTGTGGGCTGTATCTTCAGAGTGGAGAGTGTTGCATTAGGCATCTGAGCTGAAAATCGTTCCTTGGGCATCCCTGTTTCATCTATAGGATCCTGGTTGTTAAAGTAAATCAGTAATTCCAGTCCCTGCACTGGGGTTTGCCTGTACCAGAAAATAGCAGCGTGTCCTGAAATTGGTTCACACCTCAGAGCTGCTTCTTGCCCCTTCTCTGTCACCTTGTATCTGGGTGTTTGGGTGACTCCAGCATTTGTTGGTTCTGAAAAGAAAGGAGAAGAGAATAAAGAATGTAATTACAACCATAACAAGCAATGACCCAAACTGCAGATTCTTTATCTCTAGAAACTCACCTGCTCTCAAGAAGCAAAGGACCATGCAGAAAAGGAGCCTGGTGGCCATAGCAGGATGAGGCAGTGGCTTTACCCATAGAAATCACGTAGAAATCATGCTCATAGAAAGCATGAAAAGCCCAGGCTGAAGTCTCTAGGACCTCTGTCTCCTCAAGGTGGAGCACGGCCTCGTGGTGACATCACTGTCTCCATCACTGCTCAGAGGACTTCCTTTCAAAGGCGAGCACTGATCCTCTATAGAAGAAAAACTGAAATAAATACTTGCTCTGGTACATGAGTGGATGGTTCATCCAAAGACTCAAAGCACCCCTTCTGATGGTTATTTCCCAAAGCCTTTGTGTCTCTATGACTGTCCCATCTCCCACCTTACCTCCACTCTACTTTCCCAGACACATCCTGCATCAAATTACCAAATGGACTCTTCTTCTTTTAGTGATTCTTACTAATTCTTTGAATATTTTATATATGTGCTCAATGTATTTGGGTCATATCCATATTCCCGATTAAGCCCAACTTTCCCCAAGATCCACCTGCTCTTCTTCCTCACAATGTCATGTCTTCTTTTACTGTAAGTACTACTACCATTATTGATTTTGTTGTTGTTATCCCACTGAGTTAAATTAGTGCTGACCATCTGTGGGGAGCATAGCAGAATAATATCATTTCTTTTATGTCAAGGCAACAGAGAGAAATGAATGACAGGCAGGCTTGTAAGTTAGGTACAGAAATAGTCTTAATGGCAGAGGATCAGCGATGCCCACTCCTTCCTCTCTAACATTAGTGCCAGTATGCATCTGTGTGTATGGAAGCATATATGTGTGTGTATATGTGCACCTCTCTTTGTGTATGCATGTCCTCTGTATGTATGTACTGTGTATATCTCTGTATGTATGTGCTGTGTATGGGTGTGTATAAGCATGCTTAGATGTGTGTATGTCTTATGTCCTTTTTATACTACCCTTCTAATGATGTATCTTGATGGTCTGAAGCACTCTGGCACCCACACACTAAGAAGGCAGAAGCTGGATACAGGACTTAGGAGAGAAGATGAAATACAAATACCTAGGAAACACTCAGAATCAGGCCACAGCAACATAGAATGTGCCTAGGATCTACCCTCGCATATAAAGAGTTATAAAATAATCTATGTACAATAAGAAAAGGGAGAGATAAAGGATAAGTAACACTGAGGATGTTTGAAAAGCCATAGGGAATCATATTATTTTATATTTACTTAAAATTTAGTGTGTGTGTGTGTGTGTGTGTGTGCGCGCGCGTGTGTGTTTAAAATCGATATACGTCATTTGGGGTAGTAATGCTCCCCACAATAGCCATAAACTATCTAATAAAAACTCTAAGCGCCGGGCGTTGGTGGCGCACGCCTTTAATCCCAGCACTTGGGAGGCAGAGGCAGGCGGATCTCTGTGAGTTCGAGGCCAGCCTGGGCTACCAAGTGAGCTCCAGGAAAGGCACAAAGCTACACAGAGAAACCTTGTCTCAAAAAAACCAAAAAAAAAAAAAAAAAAAAAAAAAAACTCTAATATGAGTCATGAGAAATTTCCTTTCAAGTTGTTAGTCAGGGAGCCTAAGATACTCCCAAAACAATATAGGCTATTCTTGTTGCCCTTGGGTTCCCCGCAGAAGTTGAAAACAAGTCCTCATTGTTGAAGAAACCACATGCTTTGGACACAGGACACAGCAGAATCTAGCTAGATCTGACCTGAAAGCCTCCTCCCTAAGGACTAGCTTTCACAGTACCAGAAGGTGCATTGGAACCTGCCAAGGGAGGGGAGCAATTAATAACTTTTCCTGGTTGTAAAATCTAAAAACCACAGCAGTGACCAGCATGGCAAGACAGTCCTTATGGTGCAATAGCAACAGCTCCATCTTGGCAGTAACCAACAGCTGACTAATTGATCTTAAGGTCCACTCAGCAGGAGGTAAGTCATGCATAGTACTGGAGATAAAGATAACTACCCATGGCTGGTGAGACCACGGATCTTAGAGGAGAAACTATTATCACCACTTTCCTAAATCAGTATAATTCCTACCTGTATTCAAAATATGTATCCTTATATCCACAAATAAATGTAGATCTCAGTCCTCATCAAAGAAGCTTCTTTTTGAAGCAGATGGAGAACATTACAGAAAGCCACAGCTGGTCAAAATTCAGAGAACAACTGACAGTTGGGTGTACAGGTCCAGTTGATAGATCTACAATTGTAATTCCTACACCTAAGGCTCAGGGAACACCATGGAAGATGGAGCAGAAAGATGAGAAGACCAGGAAGTCAGCTGCAAGATTGTGTTTTCTAGGTAAGACAGAAGCTACAGCCATAAAATATCAAAAATATGACTGTATGAATAAGACCTGAACAATGACAACACTAGTTTACTCCCCAACATGGATGAGGAAATTCATGTCAAATGGCCCCACTCCTAGATAAAGAACTGTAGGCAATTAATAACTGCTGAGAGAAGGATAATTAGTCTTCCCCAGACATGACCCCAATTGGCTTTCCAATGCCAAGTAGGCAGCCCTAACAACATATATACAAGCAAACCTAAGGGGATCCAGCAGTTTGTGTGTATATATTTACATGTAACAACAATAATTAAAGAAAAAGAGGCCACAAATTTGTGGAGTGAAGAGGTATAGAATGAGTTGGAAGGAAGAGATGGAACATGGAAATTATATAATTATATTTTAACTAAAAATAAAATAAATTTAGGAGCTTGAGAGATGGCTCAGTGGTTAAGAGCCCTGCTGTTCTGGAGGAGCTGGGTTTGATTCCTAGCACCCATATGGCAGCTCACAACTGTCTGTACCTCCAATCCAAGGGCATCCAACACCCTATCTGGCCTCTCTGGGCACCAGGCATGCAAGTGTTACATAGACATACATACAAGAAAAGCACTCATCCACATAAAAACGAAAAAAAAATATAAGTAAACAAATAATACTTTTAGAAAGAAGTTCAACATATGATAGGCATCTATTTCTAGTTTTTTTGTTGTTGTTGTTGTTGTTGTTCGTTAATTTTTACTGTAGGAAAAAGTATCAGATTTTGGGCTCCACAAAGACCTTATAGAGTTGTCTGGTGATATAATATCCTTGTGGAATTTTAAAAGTGGAGGTTCCTCTGCTTGGAGCTGCTTCACTGTGCTCTTCAGAGCACTGCCTTGAACTCCCCATCACAGAGACAGGGAAAATCTGGACTAGGTTACTGAAAAGCCTTTTCCAACAGATGCTCTGATCTTCCGGAGGTGGTTCCTTTACTTTTTTTTGTTTTTTGTTTTTTTGTTTTGCTTCGTTGTTGTTGTTTTGCATCAGTACACAAAACTTCTCAATACACTCAGAGGTAGAGGCTTAGAAGTGCTCCACAGGGCAGAAGCAAGTGGCCTGCAAAGTGCCTGTCTAATCTTTTCTGTGCTTAAAACTTGTCCCCCTAACCAGCACTGACTTACTGAATATTCTCTTTTAGTTTGGGGGATTGATTTTTTGATTGTTGTCTATTTGTTTTCATCAAAACCATCTTCCTTACAACCTGGTGCCTCATCTGTGTGACCCACAAACAGTTAGAAGGCAGAGGTTTTCTCCATCACAGAATTGCAGCATTGACCACAATCATTGGAGTCTATCTCAGTGTCACCTTAGAAAACACCTCTTTGGGAGGGAGCCTTATGTAGAGGGTTTGAGGGAGCAGAGCACTTGTTCCTTTTTGTTTGTTTGTTTGTTTGCAATTTTTCTCACCAAAACCCTTCATGAAACACCTGTTAAATTTGGACTTTACAGCAGTCATGTGTATTAGTGGCTACTTTGTCAGACAAACATCCCAGGCTTTTCTAGAATCCCATGCTCACTGTTGGTCACTAATTTACACAAGAGAAGGTTGGGCCCAACCTTTTCATTTTTTTTTGTTACCTACCTAGTATTAGTAAAAGGATTGATGATCCAAAGCCTGAACCTGAACATTTTCTTCAGCATCCCCACTGTCATACAGTCCTCTAGTCTAGCTCCTATAGAGTCTCACAGTGCCTGCTGGCGGCCACTAGGGCAGATGCTCTAGACATGAGCTCTCCAACCAGTGTGAATGGTGCTACTACAGTGGCTGTGAGCAATGCAAATTACAGTTTCAAAAATAATACCACTCTTTCTCACCTGACATGGAAAACACTTGGAAATGGGATAATGAAGTCTGCAAAGCAAAAATCAAAACATCAGTGTTGATCTTGGTGATGGAAGGACTAACCTACTTGACAAAGTTGGCCAACTTGCATCATTCCAAACCTTGACTAACTTTCTCTAGCACAGCCAGCCACTCCAACTGAATGAAACCTCCGATCACTATTCTTTCCTGTAATTCTGAGGCAGGGGAATAGACATCATTTTCATAGACAAACAAACACAAAGATAAATGTAGAGAACTTGAGTTTAACATGCCCCATTTCTTCTTTCGTATAATTAAACTCAGTTCTCCTGCCACAGAGAAAGGTAAGAAGAGGAGAGGCAGACTAGAGATATTGCTCAACAGATCCGGCCCTTATCAAGGGAACTGGGAACAAACATTTCCCCTGAGCTCCACAAGATTTGTGTTGCCCAGGCACCTCACACTCACTCTTTGAGGACCTCTCTGTTCCAACAGTCTTGAGGAATGCCCTTCAATACCCTTTATAGTATAGCCTTGGTACCATTGTTGGGCAGTTAAATTGAGCCTCAGACAGACATAATGATTGCCAATGTTGTTGTAAGGAGTTCCAAGGTCTGATGCCAACTGCCAAGCTAGGAATTAACTACCTACTCTTTATTTGCCAGTCTATACTGCTTTATCTCCTAGTATGAAGAAAAAGACCCAATGAAAAGCTTCAGTAGTATCAGAATGAACCACCAATAGCAATAGCATGATGGCAATACTCAGAGATGCTCTAAATTTGGATATGATATGAACTCATTTTCTTCAAAATTTCTTTGCATGAACTAGACAGATGGCTTAATGGTTAAGAGCATGTATGGTCTTGCAGGGCCCTGAGTTTAGTTCTCAGAACCCACATCAGGAGGCTAACAACTGCCCATAACTCCGGTTCCAGGGGGATACAAAACCCTCTGACTTCCTTGGGCACTTATGTGGACATGGTACACGTAAACTCATACAGGCACACACACACACACACACACACACACAAATAAGAATAAACAAATAACTATAAAACAGGAAAACTGTTATAATGTCCTAAGAAAAACTAACTGTCTTTTTTTATTATTAATTTGATAACATATCAATTCTGCTCTGTTCTGGGCTTTAATAGTTTGTCTATTATAATGCTTTATTTTCACTATAACACACATTTTATCATTTCTCTCTCAACGTGCTATTACTCAATCCTTTAAGGAGGATTAAATTTAATTTCTCAATGTTTAAAATGGTTTCTTTTCAATTTTTTAAAAAAATTCTGTTCCAACGAGTAGTATTCACTGGCATATAATACCTTCACTAAATTTGTCTGTATCTAGGCCCACAGCATCAGTCTTTCAAATATATTTTGCTAGACTTTATCTCTTTGATCTTCCCTGGTGAGAGAGATGAAATTTATAAACTCTGAAATCTCTTAAACCAGAGCTATTAAAATAAATATTTAATACCTTCTATTTCTTCTGTCACATAAATTTATAGCTATATTTTTCTCCTTACTTCCTGCCTGCTTCTCCTTTTGTATGCACCACACTTTCCTGAGGGCTGCAATTTTAATAATTAATTCAGCAGTTTCCCTTGTCAAACTGTGTAGCTGAAGATCATATAGCTTAAATATTTTCCTTGATCTCCCCAGGTGTCTCTGTCAAAACTCCCTGTGTTTGTGATTTTTCAGAGCCATTACTTACAGTCTCCTGGATCCTGTCTTCACCTGGGGAACCATTCCAGTTTGCTTCCTAGAGCCTGGATTTTCCCTCTAATGGGATTTTCCAGTTAGCTTATTGGTTTGTCTGACTTAGTAAAACCTAAAATAAACCTCTCTCTTGTCTCCCCAGAGAGACATGAAACCTAAATCTTTTCTCTGTTCCCTTTAAGAATCCAATCAGACCCTCCTTTCTTCCACATCATGGTGTATATTTCCTAAGATGATGCTTTTCCTCACACAGAAATAATTTTCTACCAGAATCCATGTTTTTATTTTGTTTGTAATAATTTGTAGATGATTTCTAAAAATTTAAGTTCTTAATGTTCTAATGGATGTGAGTTTGTTTATCCTGAATTTATTAGGTGCAGCATTGAGAAAACTACACACATTGTCTTTCTCTTTCCTACTTCTCAAGGTGGGGAATTGGCTCAGTGTTTCCAGCACCTTCTTCAAGATGTAGTAGGAGCCTATGGCATCTCTCCATTGTAAGCATCCTTTCTTTGTTGCCTTGATGGTAAGGAGGAACAAAATTCAAACCACGGTGTAATCTCATCTATTTTCTCAGGAAATTTGAATTCCCTTTGGCACACTGCATCAACCACAGGTGTTCCTATAATCATCCTTTAAGCTTTTGCAATAATTGTGTTGATTGATTTCGGATTTTCTTGTATACATAGTCTAATTTCCTTTGCCTTGAGAGTCCTCTTATGTGCATTTTCTTCATCAGAAAGAGCCTGACCAGTTGTGCTGACTGTCGCAGATTCTAAATTATTCCCGTCTGGGAACTCACTGTTATGAATAGTTTATCTCCTTGACTTTGTAGAGACTTTCAGAAAGAGAAATTCTCCTGTGATAATCTACCTGATGAGCCCAGTTCAATGAGTAATTTTTCACTGTCTGGAAGACTGGATATCAGATAAGACTTCAGTTTTCTTTTCTTAATCTCTTACTATTGAAGAGAGAATTTGTAATCATCCATCATTCCAGAAAATATTCAGACAACAGCACTTGCCATTGAATAATTCTATATGTTATATAGAAAACAAAAGCCTACAGCAGTAACATTCAAAATATATATTCTGCATTTGAAATAAGCAAGTGGAGATGTTAATAACCCTATTACTAATCACAAGTACATCTTTTGTGGTTTATCATCACATAGCCTAACCTAGTGCAATGATAAATAGGGTATATGTCCTTTCTGTAAGTGAAGTATTTGGACTTTTAAAAATGTACTTTTACATGTATGTGTGCACGCACATGAACCAAGTGTGTTCAGGTTCCTGTGGAGGCCACAAGAAGTCATCAGATCCCCCAGGGTTGGAATTACAGGAAGTTATGAGGGGCCCTCTGCTTGGTAGGGTGCTAGGAACTGAACTCAGGTTTTATTGAAGAGTAACAAATATTCTTAAGTGATGAGGCATTTCTTCAGCCCCCTGTATTATATTTTTTTAGGGAGAAACATTGTTTAATTTGCATTTATATGTACAAGAAAGACAAGGGCTGGAGAATCAGCCTCAGTAAATGCTATGACCACTCTTGAGTCACCCAGAGACAGTAGGGATGTTTCCTAAGGCGTGATACCCAGTAAGTAATGCTGTGAGACAAAGCTCTTGAGTCTACGGGTTAGAGGGATGTTTTTGTCAATCTTGACTCAGTATTTTTAATGTTAATTATTTTATTAAAGGAGTGATTAGTAAATACTTTCTATATTTTGCAGCTTTTGTTTTGATATTCTTAACAGGGTCTTTCAAAGAACAAAGATTTTTGTTTTTAGTGCAGGGATGCTGTCTTGGATGATTCTAAATAGTGAGCACTGTGCATGTAAGTAGAAGCACAAGAGAGCTGAGTGACATTTATGAAGTCCCAATTTCCACATTTTAACCAGCGAAAATAATCTTGACCTACCTCCATGCTCTTCCTTCAGCAAATGAGCCTTATTATATCCTAATGTGACAAAAAAAAAGAGTAAGTACAGTTTTCTGCTTCACAAATGAGCATCCAAGAGTGATTAGGGAGCTGGAAAGTGTGGAGATGGTGGTGGAATCTGCAAAAGCAAATCCACAGAGAGATGCTAAACTGTGTAAGAAGGTTTTGCAAAGAGATTATGTACATCTGACTACTTAACCACATGAAACATCAGCTGCCATCCTCAATGGGGCTGTGATCCTCTTCTCACTGGACAACCATTGAATGTAGAAAAGTTGGGAAGTGTGTCTCAAGATCATTGTATCACACTGTAGGATATTGAGGAATTCTCAAGTATTCACAAAGGCAAAGTAGCACTGGAAATTGCTGGGAGACAAAAAAGAAATCAGGACATCTGCACACGTTTTTACTGAAAACACTGGTGTGTCATTAAATAGACTGGTTGTAGGAATGCTGAGTGTGTCGTGTGCTATGGAACAGCATCTCTAAACAACTTTCTCTGGCATTTTCAGTTCAAACCCACTGAGTTATTCAAGATACGTTCATTTCTAAACTTCTTTAGTGTTAGGATTTATGGAGAAACTATCAGACAAAGTCCCTCTACTCTGGATGCTTAAGGTTGAAAGAAAAAAGTGTTTGTTCAATATACACATACTGTCATCGTGAAACCAAGTTTGAAAATATTTGGAAGAAGGCAAAATCCTGCAGAGTAATAAGTTCAAGGAATGGAGAAATAAAACAATGTGTCAATTTTCCATGAGATAGTGACATCAAGGTAAATACAGGGCAGAAGGACTAAATGAGAAGATATGCTCTGTGTTTAAATGAGCTGGAATGAGTTTATAGGAGAGGGAAATAATCTGTAAGAAACAAGAAGAAGATAGGATAAGCTATATATAAAGATGTAGAGTATGTCTCTTGGTGAACATAAAAACATCTGCATGCTATTCTGTATTGTTTTCAACTCAAAAGTCAGTACACAATTAACCCAAGGAGAGAAGAAATTTGACTATGAGGCAGAACCTGGATCAACCTAATGGCCTTGGTAACTCAAACATAGGCATCTTTTGCATGAATGTATCTTGATAGAAATTCATCAGTGTGAAACAAGATAGTAGAAGAGCTGAATAAATTGTGGAGACACATTCTAGTGCTGACTGTATATCACAAATCAGAAGGAACATATAGACCTAAGTGTTAAGGAGACGGGATCATGAAGGAGAGGACAAACAAGACAGAAAAGACTCTAATGGTTTGGGATGTCCCCATACTGGGACTGTCCAGGACATGAAGCCATATCCACAAGCATTCTGAGACTACAAGAGACTGCCATTGGTACCAGGCTTTGCACATATGTGTGATAAAAAAGAAAACACTATAGAAATATTGAGTTGAAATTAGCATTAAAATACTGTCTTCACAACTCAGAGTGAAAAGAGAATGAATGAACAGAAGAACTCACAGGACATTGCCCTTACCAGGATTGCCTAATTCAGATAGAAATGGAAAACATAGAGTCTACATCATAGGTGCTTATGTTTACATAACATGTGAGCTTTCAGCCCACAAACAATATGTGAGGAATCCCTGAATTTCCTTCAAGGTCATTTCTTACCCAAGCTCTGCTTTATTGATGTTGTATTATTTCCTGTCTTTTTAATGCCCCAATCCCATTTTTTTTTATATGAAGGAGTACAGAAAACTTCACTCAGAACATGTAGGGGTTGAAGGGAGAGGGGCACACAAGGGTTTCTGTACTGGCAGAGCATCCTTGTGTAGCTCTGTGGCTAAGCTGCTGGCACAGAGATACACAGCTGAATCCTGGGGTTCTGTGGGCTGGATCTTCAGAGTGGAGACAGATGAATCTAGTATCTCAGCTTTGAATCGATCCTTGAGTGTCTTGTCATCCTCCATAAGAGACTTGCTGCGAAAGTAGCTCAGCAATTCTAGTCCTTGTATCTTGGTCTGTCTGTACCAGAAAAGATCATTGTGACCTGAAACTGGCTCACACCTCAAAGTTACTGTTTGTCCTTTCTCTGCCACCTCATGCCTGGGTGACTGGATGACTCCAGCATCTGTGTGATCTATATTAAAAAAGACAAAGTGGAAGAGAGAATAAGAAAACTCTGGGGGGGGGGTCCTGAATAAAGAAAACCAGTGTGATGATGTTAAGTGTCCTTGGGACTTACTTGCTACCAGAGCACAAAAGACTACATAGCAAAGGATCTGGATGCCCATAGCAGGATGAGAACAGGTGCAACACATCCAGACCAAGGATTTACGTGAGCAGCAAAGTGACTCTGAGAAAGCTTTATTCTCATAAGAGTCATCTATTGGTCAGGGACATCATCCAATGAACCAGGAACACCTCCAAGCCCAGACCTAGCTTGAAAGCTGCTTGAAGAGAAGGCTGCAGCTCTCAAGATGAATCAAGTAGAACTGGATGCAACTGCAGCTGAACTCAGGTGAAGACTGACATGGCTTGAGGCTCTTGGTAGCTTAGTTTGGTTTTATCAAGTCTTGAGTCCCTCTCCCTAGCCTTCCTCTTATAAGAAGCTATTATTTCCATTTGCACTTCAAACTCCAAGTATTTAAAAATGAATTCACTGTCTTCTCACAAGGCAGCTTCTCTGAAAACTGCCATATTCCTTCACTGGTGACACAGTCCTCCAACTAACATACCCATACTCACATCACTCACTGGTCATTTAAGAACTGTCCTTTAAACTCCACAGGAATGGTAACAGCTCTGCTAGAATTACAGGACAGGAGTTGATTCCCTGAGAACTGATGGAAAGCTCTGTGTGGTAAAAGACCTCTATGATACATTATTCTTGAATTTTATCAAATACCTTAACTCTCCAACTTCCTCTCTATCCCTACAATGAAAAAATTAGGGATTGTCTTGTTCTTAAAGATTTGTGAGAATAGTACTATGCATTCTTATCTAGTGCCCACGTAGAACCTTCAACCCTGCATTCTAGTGTCTTTGGTCCTGGAAGGTACTCCACAGGCTGCCAAAGAGAAAAGTAAACACCAACCTAGTCACAAACCCTTTGGTCTACAATCTGCCGTGCCTGCAAGCTATGCTAGGGCAATGTTGGCACAAAGCTTGTGGGAGCACCATTGTCTGATTTGACTTAAGGCCTACTCAATGAGATGGGACTCATACCCATCCAACACTGCTTGAGTGACCAGGAATCAGAGAGTAGAGAGCTTAGAGACCTAGGGTAAAACCAAGTACTGCTTGTCTTAAAAAAAGGGGGGGGGTATCAATAAAATAACTCCTAATGACATTTTGCTATACTCATAGAACAGTGTCTTATTCAACCATCATCAGAGAAGCAGAGACCCACAGCTGGCCATTATGCAGAGACAGACAGAGAGAGAGAGAGAGAGAGAGAGAGAGAGAGAGAGAGAGAGAGAGAGAGAGAGAG
>CABHPP010016881.1:0-40829 GCA_902168425.1 Peromyscus attwateri | reverse complement strand
CAAAAGCTTCTGGGTAAAAATGAAATAAGAATAAGTAAAGGTCAGTATCCATGTAAATCAGACTAGTCCCTTTCATATTTCTGAATTAGTGGGATTGGTAGAGAAGTATGTGTTTCCTTCCCTATTGCATTCTGAATTATCAGAGATAATTTCAATGAGTGAAGAAAGTGGTTAAACAGTGTGATTTGACTAACTTAAAAAGAAAGCAAAACTTCACTTTTAACAAAACCTAGTCGGTATTTCTAATCTTGGCCTAGTCACTCATGAAGTATGGTTTTGGTTGTCCTAATGAAACTCCTTTATCCAAGTGAAAGATAAAGGAAATAATGTATTCATATCAGAAGCTTCCTTCTGCCCTATTGTGATTATTTATTTTTCACAATCTCAGGGATACTCTGTACCCAAACTGATAGTAAAATTTTGTGTGCACATGAATTTCATCCTTTGGAAAGTCCATAACATTAAACAAATTTTCAAAGGGGTCCATGACCTGAACAAATTAAGGTCATTAGTTTATAGAATCCTTTAAAATTGTCTTAAGACAGCATGGTAAAATTAACCACATTTGTCTTGACTATTTCTGTTTTTTGCTATTTACTTCTTTCTTCTTGTTCACAGTCTTCTTGTAATCTCTGTTATACTTCTTTTAAAAAACACCTGTATTCATTAATCTTGTTTTATCATAGGGTCTATGTTACTGCTAATAGCTTAAAGTGTTGTTTATGCTGTTTTAGGCATGTTTTCATAATCTGAAGTATTAAATAGGTGCTATGTTATCTACAATTGAAGGCAGACTAAGTTTTTCAACAAAGCACAATATTATTGTTACTGTCATGGTATTATTATTATTTTTGTGTTAAAATTCTAACAAAGTATCTTATGTCACCAATTGCTCAAGTCTCAATGTAATATGAATTCCTGGAATAAGGTCACCTGGTGTAAGTAAAACAAATTCAGGACTGGTAAAATATCTCATCAGGTAGGCGTACTTGCCCTACAAGCCTTACAAGTCAGTTCAATACCCAGAACCCACATGTCAGAAGGAGAGAAAAGACTCCTGAAAAATATTTTTTTCTAACATCCCCAGTATGCACAACTGTGCACATGGACACACACACACACACACACACACACACACACACACACACATTGAATAACTATAAAAATCAAAATAAAGTAAAATAATTCAGAGACACTTTAACTTCAATTTGGCCTGTGTATTCAAGCTGTATTTTCTAAAAAAAAATAAATAAATTTAAATATTTCTTGATGAAGACTATGATTGAGCTTGATTTTCCATTTTCTCATCGAATAACCACTTTATATATTGTCAAAATGAAATACTAACAAAATCAGTTTACCACTATATAAAAATGTTGTCATTTTGTGAACTATAACTGATTGTTCTAACATGTGTCTTTTAAATTCCTAATATATGAAAAGCTGATGAAGTAAATATTGAATTAGCTTGATAATACTTTTTGGTAAAAATTGGAGTGAGCAAATAGCATATAACATATCTTGAGGATATTGTATCCACATGCCTTTTAGCATAGCAGCCCCATAACCCCTTAGCTATGGTGGACAATACTGCTCACAGATGACATCCTCACCTCCAGTGACTTCCACCATGTAGCACTGTCTGTTTTACTGCCTCCATTTCCTGAAGAGGTCCGCAGCTAAGGCTTAGTGATTTGGAGGCATAAATGCTCAGGTTCGTTCAAGGTGGGAAAAAGTAGATATTATAGCTCATGCTCCAAAGAGTCCTGTAGGAGAAGCCTGAGCTCCTATTTCTAAAATCATATTTCTTGGCCCTGATTTATCCTGCTTTATTCTCTCCTTTGGGGTTTTCTCTTGAGAATACTCACTCCTTCAGCAAGTTCTTAGTTGAGAACCTTTGGAGGTCTTTCTTCTAGGCAACTTATCTTAAGATAGAATAGAAGCAGTGGGCAGGGATTTATTCTTTTATTATCTATTTTTATTGTATAGTAATTATAGAATCATCAAAATACATAGAAGCAAAAGATCTTTTAAATTGTTCTATTTGCCTCTTGTATAAGGGTAATGAGGCCCAAGAAGGGATTTAAACTAGGGCCAAAAAGATATTTGGAACAGAACCTAAAAATAAGCTTTCTGACTTCTAATCCTCTGCTTATCAAATGGCTGTTATACTTAAGGCCATTGTTACTTTTATGAATCTGTGAATGAAGAGAATATTTTTATACAGATATAGCTAAAATTGTTGGATGTTTATTTAATAAGGGATTGTGAAACAATGTCAAACCATGAACAATGTCAGTATTACTCTTGAAACTCTATGCTATTATATTGTTGGCAATATCTAGCCCCAACCACCTTAAATAGAGATCAAGTTTCACTGGCTTCACAATTTTAAATTATTTTTAAGAATTCCAATGTGTTCACGCTCTCATGCTAAATGAGGATTGATAACCTACATAAGGGAAAGACACTGAGTCCTATTGAATTTTTATTATCATGCAAACCATATCTACTTTTTTACTAGTAGATAACCTTCACAATTTGTCCCTTCACTCTGATCATTTTTTAAAATATCTTAAGTAGACCTTAAATCTTGTCAATGTTCATAACTATTAACATCACATTTGTTTGTTAAATAAAATAAGCATATGAAATAAATCAACTAAAAATTTTGTTTGACCTTGCTGGGTACAGCAACTGAATGGATAGCTAATTATTTCCGAAGAAATAAAGTCCCTTGCTCAGCAGGCCCTTTCCATCACCCTATAGCCCTAGGCTGGATTGTACCATTCTAGATTTTAGAGATGCTCTTGGCAAAGCATGCTTGTATAGCAAGCTAACAGTTCAAAGCTAATTTGCTGCTTCTTCCTTTCTATAAATTAGGCTGTGTGACTGGAGCCTGTAGAAGTCACACTGTGGCTTCACTAGCCAAGACCAGAGAGGCCAACTGACTGCTTAATTTAAACCATTTGCCAGCAAGGGGTCCTTAGAAACATAGGCTCTAAACAAATTATTACAAGTAGTAGGAAAATAGGTATTTAAGGAAGAAAAAAATGGTGAATGAAAGGAGAACTGGGAGAGGAGAGAATGTATTTTTCCAAATTCAGGCCATGTACACATTCACAAAAAAGCCACAAACAAATCATTAATCAATAAAAAATAGAACAATAAATAAATAGTCAAAAACAAATTTTTAAAAATTGAAATTGAATTAAAATGACAATATACATACCCAAACTTATAGGACACAATAAATGTGGTTCTAAGAGGCAAGTTCATAGCACTAAGTGCCTATACTAATAAATTGAACAGATCTCATGGTAGCAATTTGGAAGAACACATGAAAGCTCTAAAGCAAAAAGAAATAACACCAGAAGGAGTAGATGTCAAGAAATAATCAAACTCAGGACCAAGATCAATAAAATAGAAAAATAAACAAACAAAATGATACAAAGAAGCTATGAAGAATTTGTTCTTTGAAAAAATATTAAAATTGATAAACCACTAGCCAAACTAATTAAAAGTCAAAGAGAAAATATTCAAATTAATAAAAATTTGAGTTGAAAAGGGGAATAGCAAAGCAGGCACCAAGACAATTGAAAAATTATAAGATCATACTTTAAAAGTCTATACTACAACAACCTGGAAAACCTAAAAATAATGGGTAAATTCCTTGATATATACAACCTACCAAATTAAATCAAGATCAAATAATAATTTTATACAGACACCTAAGTACTAGTGAAATAGAAGTTGTAATTAAAATATCCCAACCAAAAAAGCCCAGGACCAGAGATATTCAGTGAAGGAGTCTACTAGACTTTCAAAGAAGAATTAGTATCACACAGACCAACATGAACGTAGATGCACAAATTCTAGTGAAATTTCTTGCAAACCAAATCCAAGAACACATCAAAAGATCGTCCACCATGATCAATTTGGCTTCATTGCAGGGATACAGGGACCATTCAACATATATAAATCAATATATGTGATCCACCACATAAACAGACTGAAAGACAAAAACCACACTAACATCTAATTAGTTGTAGATAGGCCTTTGACAAAATTCAACATCCCTTCATGATAAAAGCCCTGGAGAGACTAGGGACACAAGAGAGATACAGCAACATTATAGAGGCTATTTACAGAAAGACCCATAACCAACCTCAACCTAAACAAAGAAAAACTCAAAGAATTTCCATTAAAATCAGGAACAAAACAAAGATGTCTGCTTTATCCTACCTGTTAAGTATAGTACTTAAAGTCTTAGCTAGAGCAATAAGAAAACTAAGGAGATGAAGGGGATATAAAAAAATCTTTATTTCCAGATTATATGATTTAATGCACAACAGACCCTAAAGACTTTACCAAGAAACTTCTGTAGCTCACACACTTTCAGAAAAGTAGCAAGATAAGAAATTAACACACATCAAAAAATCAGTAGCCTTCTTAAATACAAGTGACAGGCTGAGAAAGAAGTCAGGGAAAGAATACCTTTCACAAAAGCCTCAGAAATTATCTTGAGATAACTGTAACCAAACAGGTGAAAGACTTACATAACAAAAACTTTAAGACAATAAAGAAGATATCAGAAGATGGAAATATTTCCCATGCTCATGGATTAGTAGGACTAATACTGTGAAAATGGCCATCCTACCAAAAACAATCTACAGATTCAATGCAATCCCTATCAGAATTCCAACACAATTCTTCACTGAATTTGAACAACTCTGAATGATAAAAGTACTGCTGGGGGTATCCCAATCACAGATTTCAGGTTTACCTACAAAGCTATAGTAACAGAAACAGCTTCATATTGGCATAAAATCAGACACATTGGTCAACTGAAGACCTACACATAAGTCCACACATGTACAGGCATCTGCCTGCTTTTATTTAAACAAAAAAGCCAAAAATACACACTGAAGAAAATACAGCATCTTCAGTAAAATGGTGGTGCTCAAACTTGATAGCAGCATACAGTAAAGTGCCCATAGATCCATCCTGCAGAAAACTCAACTACAGATCGATCAAGGATATCAAGATAAGGCCAGATACCTTGAGTCTGACAGAAGACAAAGTTGGGGGAAAGTTTTACCAATTATCACAGGAAAGGATGTTTTGAAAAGGAAAATAATAGCACAGGCACTAAGATCAGCAATTAATAAATTGGACCCCATGAAACTGAAAAGCTTCGGCACAGCAAAGGACACCACCATTTGGACAAAGCAGCAGCCTGCAGAATGGGCAAATATTTTTACCAACTTCACATCAAGTAGTGGGGTAGTTTCCAAAATAGATAAAGAACTAAAAATACTAAAAAAGCAAGAAAACATATAACACAATTAAAAATGGGATATAGAACTAAGCAGAGAGCTCTCAAAGGATGAAACACAAATGGCTGAGAAACACTTAAAGAAATGTTCAATATCCTTAGCAAGCAGAAAAATGAAATAAAATTACTTTTATAGTTCGTCTTACACCAGTCAGAATGGCCAAGATCAATAAAACAAATGACACCTCATGCTGGCAAGGATTTGAGTTAGGAGGACCAATCCTCCATTGCTGGTGGGAGTGCATACTTGTACAGCCACTATGAAAATAAGTGTGGAGGTTCCTCTGGAAGATTGCAATAGATCTACCTCAGGATCCAATTATAATACACGTGGGCATATACCCAAGACTCTGCTTCAGAGATACCTGTTCATCCACATTCATTGCTGCCAGCAACTGGAAACAATCTAGATGCCTATTGACTAGTGAATGAATAATAAAAATTTGGTGTGTTGATACAACTGAATATTATTCAGCTGTTAAAAATGTGAAATTATGAAAGTTTTAGGCAAATGGATGGAGCTAGGGAAAAAATCATCATGAGTGATATAACTCAAACTTAAAAAAGGGAAATATTGTATGCTTTCTCTTATATATGGGTGTTAGCTTTTAAACCTTTGATATATATGCTACAATTTGAATAAATCATAGAAGTGTGGTACCCAGTAAGGGACCACTGGAGAGGAGAGGATCATCCAAGAAAGGGGAAATACAACATAGTGTTATGAAGAGGAAAGGTGGGGAGCAGGTAAAGGCGGGAATCTGAGGAGAAACAAGTAACACTGAAGGCTTTCAAAAAGGCACATGGAAACTTATTACTGTTAGAACTTCCTTAAATATGTACAGATATGAAAAGAATATAAATGAAATAACCAAAAGAAAGGGGAAATAATTCCCCAGCTAGATATCTTATGACATCAGGAATGGGATACCTCTTGTTGAGTCATGGAAACCTTCAAACATCACAGGCTATTGTGAAGGCTATGAGATATTCTCTCCACAACTTGATGGTAAAGCCCTATTACTGAAGACAACAGTTACTTGTATCAATGACCATGGAGAAGTCGAGCTGGCACCTAACTAGAAGCTTCACCCCTATTGACTAGAATTCATGGTACTGGAAGATACTTTTTGTGCTACCAGATAAGAAGGGTAAACATAAATATCACAAAGATAAATCCCTACAACTTTCATCAGTTAACTGCCTGAAAGATATACTGGTGCAATAGTGTCACAAATGTTATGGGAGTAACAAAAAACTTTTTTGTTAGATTTCATTCCCACTCCATGAAATGTAGCCCAAACCTGACACCACTAAAGTGGCCAAGAACCTGAGACTTTTCTAGTCATAGGCCTAGGGGAAAACCTATTACTATTATTCTGCTAAATAAACATAGCAATAAAATGACTCATAATGACATATTGCCATATGTAGCCCAGAGATATATGATATGCATATTTCCGGCTTGCTGGTTTGTATATGACACACTCAACCCTCATCAGAGAAGCTTTTTCTTGCAGTATGAGGCTATTAACAGATATCCACAAATTGAAAATGAGTGAGTGGCTTTGAAGCACTCAGTCTTTTTGTTTGTTTGTTTGTTTGTTTGTTTGTTTCGAGACAGGGTTTCTCTGTGTAGCTTTGCGCCTTTCCTGGAGTTCACTTGGTAACCCAGGGTGGCCTCGAACTCACAGAGATCTGCCTGGCTCTGCCTCCCGAGTGCTGGGATTAAAGGCGTGCGCCACCAACGCCAGACGAAGCACTCAGTCTTAAATGTAATATCTTCATCAAAGCCCTCACCTCAAGGCTTAGGGATCTATGCAGAAGAAGAGGCAGAAAGACTATAAGAGCTTGAGGTTCTTGATGACTTCAAGAAAACTATCTTCTAGACTACAGGACTGATGCACATATGAACTCGCTGATAACGTGGCAGCATGCACAAGACCTACACAGGTTTAAGCTAGATATCATAAAAGCTCTGAGATGGAGAAGTGGACACAGCATCTGACCCTTAACAAAGAAGCTATTTTCAGTTGATACCTGATTGCAAAGGGAAAATCTGGGGATTCTTCCTTATTGATTGTCACCACACTCCAGGGCAGGCTACAGGCCAGGAGTAGAAAACAAACAACGATTTTCTGGATGGTTTTGAAAGAGAGGGAGATGAGATGAGAGTAGGAGAGAGAGGAGAGAGAAGTGGGTAGCAATTTGGGAAGGATATGGGAGTTGTCAGAGAAGGGGAAACATGATCAAAATATATTCTATGACAAAAAATATATTATATTATTATTATTTATTTATTTTGTTTGTTTGGATTTTTGTGGGCTTTTATTCTGGCTTTTTTTGTTATTGGGATTTTTTTTGTTTTTATTTTTTGTTTTTGTGGTTTTCTGTTGCAGAATATTTTAAGATGTGTTACATTTTTTATGCTGTGCAATATTTGTTTAATGATACAAAGATGTGTTACATTCCCTTATGTTGCATTTGTTTAACTCTGTAAAGCTGTGTTACTTTGCTTGTCTAAAACACCTAATTGTCTAATAAAGAACTGAACAGCTAATAGCAAGGCAGGAGAAAAGATAGGCAGGGTTGGCAGGCAGAGATAATAAATAGAAGGAGAAATATGAGAGGAAGAGATTGAAGAGCAAGAAAAGATGGGGCTAGCCACCTAGCCACACAGCCAGACACAGAGTAAGAAGGAAAGAAAAGATATACAGAAATAAAGGTAAAATCCCAGAGGCAAAATGTAGATAGGATAACTTAAGAAAAGCTGGCTAGAAACAAGCCAAGCTAAGGCCAGGCAGTCATAAGTAAGAATAAACCTCCTTGTGTATTTGTTTTGGAGCTGGGTGGCAAGGCTCCCCAAAGAGCAAAAGAGTAAAAAAAAACAAACAATAATCATTTTCCAGATAGTTTTTGAAAGAGAGGGAGAGGAGGGAAGGGGACGGGAGGGGAGGGGAGGGGAAAGGAGAGAGAGAGAGAGAATAAAGTGGGTAGCAATTTGAGAAGGATATGGGAGTTGTCAGAGAAGGGAAAACATGATCAAAATATATTCTATGGGAAAATATTTAGAAAGAAAAAATATATTATTTGGCAGTTTTATATATACATGTGATGTGTCTTGATCATATCACTCCCAGAACATTCCTGCCACTTCTTAACTCTCTTCTAAATATTTGTGTTTCTTGCCATAGATTATTAGTGCTGCTTTCAGCCTTTGCCAGGGAAACTTTCTGCAGTGAGCACCAATGCTGAATCTCATAGCAGATACTGATGATATTACTTCTGTAGTCTGGATGTTGCAAACATCATAACAAAATCTATAGATCTTAACGATCTTCGTACAACAGAGCAAAATACCAAGTTTAGGTAGATAGCTTTTCAAACTGACCTAGACTACTAGTATTCAATATGGGGGAACTAACAAGCTAACAATGCTGAATCAATTATGAAGATACTGGGTCATATAGAAATTTAGTTATAGTTTCATAAGTTTGGGTAAGATGTAGATTCATATTCATTGAATTCTGGGAAGACTTTTTTCTTTATTTCTGCCTTGACCCAGTGATAATTCAGTTGAGAGTTGTTCAGTTTCCATGAGTTTGAAGGTTTTCCTTAGTTTGTGGTGTTGTTGAACTGTAACACATGGTGATCTGATAAGATACAGGGGTTTACTACAATTGTTTGTATCTGTTGAGATTTTCTTTGTGACTGAGTATATGGGGTCAATTTTAGAAAAGGTTGATTTTGTTGAATATGTTTTCTGTGCCCTTGAGCTAGGATTCTCCTCCTTCTTCTATCTTGGTCTTTTCATGGTGTCCCAGATTTCCTGGATGGTTTGTGTTAGGAATTTACTGGATTTATCATTTTCTTTGACCAATGAATCTATTTCCTCTATCGCATCTTCAACACCTGACATTCTCTCTTCCATCTCCTCTATTCTGTTGGTGATGCTTGCATCTGTAGTTCCTGTTCACTTACACAGATTCCTCATTTCCAGAATTCCCTTGGTTTGTGTTTTCTTTATTGCTTCAATTTCAATTTTCTTTTTTTTTTTTTTTTTTTGGTTTTGTTCGAGACAGGGTTTCTCTGTGTAGCTTTGTGCCTTTCCTGGATTTCGCTCTGTAGACCAGGCTGGCCTTGAACTCACAAAGATCCGCCTGCCTCTGCCTCCTGAGTGCTGGGATTAAAGGCGTGCACCACCACTGCCTGTCTCTTTAAGGGAGTTTTTCATTTCCTCTTTAAGGGCCTCTATCATCTTTACAAAGTTATCTTTACCTGGTTCCAGGGAAACTCTCAGGAATTTATAAGATGACCCCAGCTAAGACTCCTAGTAATAGTGAAAAGGGTGCCTGAAATGACCTTCTCCTGTAATCCTATTGGTGATTGTCCTAATTGTCATCAGAGAGCATTCATCCAATAACTAATGGAAGCAGATACAGAGATCCACAGCCAAGCACCAGGCTGAGCTCTGGAAATCCTGTTGGAGAGAAAGGAAGGATTGTATGAGCCAGGGGAGTCAAGGTCATAACGGGAACCCAAAGAGACAACTGACCAGAGCTCCTGGGAGCTCACTGACTGACAGCTGGACAGTTTGCATGGAACTGGTCTTGGTCTTCTGCATGTGTGTGACAGTTGTTTGTTTGTGGAGCTCCTAGCAGTAGCATTAGGACCTGTCTCTGGCACGTGAGCTGGCTTTTGGGAACCTGTTCCCCATTCTGGATTATCTTGCCCAGCCTTGATGCAGGGGGAGGAGCTCGGTCCTGCCTCAACTTGATGTGCCATGCTTTGTTGACTTCTATGGAAGGCCTCTCCTTTCTGAGTGGAGATGGAAGAGAAGTGGATAGGGTGGGTAGAAGGGAAGTGCAAGAGCGAAAGGGAGAAGAGGAGGGAGGGACAACTGTGGTCGGTTTGTAAAATAAATGAAAAAATAAAATAAAAATGAAGAAATTCAGTGATTATGGAAAGCATGCCTAATTTGGAAAGTGAGGCTGCCAAATTTAATGATTACCTAATTTGTTCTAGTATAATAAAAAATCAGGAGTCAGAAATTGAGATAAAAACCTGAAAAGTCCAAGGAAAGCAGAGCAATTGGCTGACCCTCTCTCCATGTTTTTTTCCAGAGCCACCAGCAGAGGAAAACCCCTGGAACTCTTCCTTCCTGTTCCCTCTTGCCCTTTCCTAAATTTTCCAAGAACTTTATGGCTAATCACAGTCAGCCAATCACTGACTCTCTCCTTTAATTCAAGGTTGCTTTGTTGGCACAGTGGATTGGCTATTTAGACAATTCTCCTGCAACAAGAAAGTTCTTTATTTTGTTGATATTTGCCTTCCATTGCTACATTGAGAACAACATCAAATCCAAAATGAACCAAACCATATGCTTTTTATAAATCAACAATATTATATGCACAGACCTCCTAAGAGAAGAAGATAATTTGTAGTGACTTGATAACCATTTTTAATTGCTGTAAATATGAAATACACACATTTCTAAAATCATTTTTATACCAACAATGCATAATGATTGTACTACAGAATCGAGTTTGACCTGAAGTGCCTGTGTTTCCCACAGCTCTTATAAAACGACAGAGGGTAGTAAGCCTAGACAAGTCTGTGAGGGAATGGTTTCTTTGAAAGGGTATTCATATTTTGCAACCTTTCTGCTTCCTCTTGCTTCTTGTTTCTCATATAGAGACATAGAAATGGGACAGAAAGGAGGAGTTTTCTAGTTTTTTTTGAATTTATTTTATTTTATTTTACAATATAATTCAACTTTACATATCAGCCATAGATTCCCCCGTTCTCCCTCCTCCCGCGCCCCCCCCCCCCGTCCCACCCCCCATTTCCATCTCCTCCAGGGCAAAGACTCCCCCGGGGATTGAGATCGACCTGGTGGACTCAGCCCAGGCAGGTCTAGTCCCCTCCTCCCAGGCTGAGCCAAGGGTCTCTGCTAAGCCCCAGGTTTCAAACAGTGAACCAATGGCTGAGGGGCCCCCAACTGGATCAGGCCCTCTGAATGGGTGAGACAGTTGATTGGCTTGATCTGTTTAGGAGGCATACAGGCAGTTGGACCGGTTCCTGTGCTCAGTACATGAACTGACTGTTTGAAACCTGAGTTTTCTAGTTTTATAACTTCACACTGAAGGTAAAGGATAGACTCATGCCACTATTTTCACTTACAACTGCTATCTTATGGATAACAAATTTTTCTCTCATCCAAAATCCATATGAGAAACATTAAAACTGTCTACATGGAAGATGCTTGCTTGCCTCTTCACTCTGGAACATTCTGTTGAGAATGATGTAACTGTATTAGTAACTGTAGATATAGAGATAAATAAGACAAATATAAGCTCCTTTGCTCATAGAGCATCTAGTCTAGCATTATTACTAATTTGCTATCTAAAATAGTTAATTATGTGGGTTGTAGAGTTTAACATGTTTCAGAATCTTTTCAAGAGGTTTAGATGGGGGCAATTATGGGTCACTTAAATGAAATGTTAACTCCTTCTAAGCTTTATTTAGCCAGTAAAACTTCATACCCTCAAAATAGGCAATTAGGATCAAAAGGGGTTAAAGCATATTCAGGCATAAAGCCATCTATCAAATTTAATTACTAAATCTTTTCAGTGCACTGCTTTTAAAACAAGTGAGCCAGGACTTAATGGGCATTAATGTAGTCTACTACTCCAATACAGTAAGAAGAAAAATCAAAATGTTAGTGGATCTAGGTAAATAATGCTCTCCTCGTGAGGACTGTATTCTTGATTTTGGACTCCACCCCCAAGATATTTAAATAGTTATTTCCCTTTTTCTCCAGAAGTCAGCAATGTCATTTAATGTGGACTAGATAACATTGTATAATTAGAAATGGAAATTGTGCATTATGATCTGTCAATCTAAGTTTGTGTTCCTTCAAAAGTATATCATGTGATAAAAGGAGATAAATACAAGTAGTTACTTTATGATAAAATAATAATACTGATGATAAGGATGTGTTGTTTTTGTTGTTATTGTTGTTGTTGCTGCTGCTGCTGCTGATGATGATGATGATAATGATGTTCTTGGCTTATAATAGTAAAGATGATTAAGGAAAGGAGCAGCTGCCTAAAGGGGCTTTAATGAGAGGACAATAAAGGTGGGCAACAAAGTTTAAGTCATGTTGGTAAGGCTCTTAGTTTTTATGTTGAGCATCATGGTTCAGAATTTCTCCCTCAGAGGACAGAGAAATATTTACTATCTTTCAGACGACATTGGTCAAGTGTGATTCCTGGGGAAATAAGTCCTAGATACTTCCAGGTTTCCCAGCAAGTAAGCTGTACAAGCTCCTATACTTTCAGACAAACCTCTCTAATGGACAGCCAATGAGAACAGGCACATGAAATGTAATGCTGTCATCGTACTAGGAACAAGTAAGGTTTCAAGTTTGTTTAGAGGTGGGCTGGGAAGATATGAAATGGAACATAAATGACATTGGTATGTCAAATGAATTGTTGTTAACTATATTTATTAATAAAGAACCATAGTCGAGTCAACATCTCAAGGAATATTGGTTCATATTCATTCATTTTAGAGTTCACCTGAGGTGTTTATTTTCTGCAAAACATCCAAATATGTGTGGACATGTGGGTTGGTAGAATTTAAGGTATTGTGCCAAAGTAATGTTTATTACAAATAATTGTATTTATTACAAATAATAATCTTTCTTTTTCTCCAACCCCTGACTTTTCTGAAGGCTCTAACTTCTAAATTAATATATAAATGTTTGAAGATTAAGCAATATTGCAATAGTCTAAGGCATAAATGTTTCACTCACAATGTAGATAGCCATATAACTTTGCCCATATTGGTCCTTCCACTAATGATGTTTTTTTAGATTTATATATGTGTATGAATCTTTTGCCTGCATGTATGTATGTGCACCATATCTGTTCCTGGTTACCATGGAGATCAGAAGCCAGTGATGGGTTCCCTGAAACTGGGAGCTGTGGGTACTTGTGAACCACACCATGTGAGTACTGAGAAAAGAACACTGAATCCAGGTTATTTGCAAGAGCATTAGGTGCTCTTAACTGCTGAGCCATCTCTCTAGCTCCCCAGTTATGGTTTTGTCTTTCATCATCACAAAGGAAACTTCCAACTAAGCTTCAGGCCTCACCTTAATCAGTACTTGTTTATGGAATATTCTCTAACTGTTCTGACTATGCAAATCCAGTTAGAGCTCTACTAACAGAGGGTTATTTTGTTGCTATTATCAGAGTTCTGAATATTTATAAAAATTCTTGAAGATTAAGCAATTTGTGGGATAGTCTAAGGCATAAATATTTTACCTACAAAGCAGATAGCATCTGGAGAAGCTATGTAAGAAATACTATTTATTTCAATAACATGCCTCCAATGTGTCATAATTGTTGACAAGGTTTATTACATGTAGTGTATGTATAGCTATTCCTTTAAATCTTAGTTAGTAATTATTTTATAGAATTTTCCCCAGTGGTTCCAGAAATCAGGGCTATTAGGAGGAAGAATGAAATGGTGATTGGAATACTGTCTGATGGAGTGGAAATGTGAAACCTAAAAATGACCAGCGATCTCAGAGTTAGTCTAATATGTATAGCTCTTATTCCCCTGTGTATTCCCTCTTACTTTTCAATTGCTGCCTAGCTTTTTATTTATTCTTTAGGATAAGTCTCTAGGTTGACACGTTCACATGTTTGGTTTCTTTCTTTTAGCTCATGAGATTAGTTCTCAGGACTGTTTGTATCCAATGTTACAGTTAGCTTGTCGTCAACAAGAGTAACCCCCCTGTGAATGGTTTTATTATCACACAAGAGCAATCAAAATATCAATGGTAAATTTCCCTTCCCTACTACCAAAAAAAAAAGATTTTTGATACCTTTCATGCATTAGACATCAGGAAAATCATGGTCCAGGTATGGAAGATATTATAAAAAAAAGTGAAACAAAGAACTAGGTGGAGGGTCTGAGCATTGAATATGCCTACCAATCAAAGCCATTTGAACTCTTTTGGTCCTGCATATATATATATATATATATATATATATATATATATATATATAGACTGTGGCTGCAATTTCCCCTCCCTGCTCTCCTCCTAGTCCCACCTCCATCCCCCTCTGTTCCCACCCCACCCCAATACACTCCTCCTCCATTTGTGTTTAGGAGCAGCAGGTCTCCCATGTGTATCAACAAAACATTGCATAACAAGTTGCAGTAAGACTAAGCACCTCCTGTGTATTAAGACTGGGCAAGGCAAACCAGTATGAGGAGTAGAGTTCCAAAACCAGTAAAAGAGTCCAAGACAGTCCCTGTTCCTGCTATTTGGAGTCCCACAAGAGGACCAAGCTACACGGCTGACCCATATATGCAGAACCCCTAGGTCAGCACCATGCAGGCTCTCTGGTTGTGGTTCAGTCTCTGTGAGCCCCTATGAGGCCAGGTTAGTTGATTCTGTGAGTTTTTTTTGTGGGATCCTTGACCCCTCTTGCTCCTACTATCCTTTCTCCCCATCTTTTACATGATTCTCCAAGTTCTACCCAGTGTTTGGCTGTGGGTTTGCATCTGTTTCCATAAGTTGCTAGATAAAGCCTCTCTGATGACAACTGGGATATATATATATATATATATATATATATATATATATATATATATGTATATCATAATGTCATTAGGCATCATTATATAGATATATTTTGTTTCAGTTTCGTTCTATTCCAGGCCTCTGGGTCATCTAGCCTGTGGGTCCTGGTACTCCAGGCAGTGTCAGGGATGGACCTACTCTTCCAGTACCTAGCATGGGTTTTAGGCCAGAACAGTCATTGGTTGGCCACTCCCTCAATCTCTAGGCCACCCTTACTCCAGCACATCCCGTAGGTATGACAGACTGTAGGACAAGGTTATGTGGCTGGGTTGGTTTCCCACTCCCTCCACTTGATATCTTGCCTGGTCACAGGAGATGGTAGTTCGGACTTCATATCTGCTATTGCTAGGAGTCTTAGCTGGGGTCATCCTTGTAAATTCCTGGGAAATTCCCATGTACCTGGTTTTTACCTGACCCCAAAATGCCCCCTCCAGCTTTCCAGTAGTCTCTTTCAGTACTACCCCCTCTTCTCCCCACAAACCTGATCATTCATGTGCCCATCCCCACCCACTCTCAGTTCACTCATGAAATCTATTCTAATTCTCCCTCCCAGGGAGATCTGGGCATCCCCCCACCATGTTTATATTGTGTTAAAAGCAGGAGATGAGATGAGATAGTTTACTGGATCCTTTGCTGAGCTAAAATTGAGTTTTAAAGTTCAATGAAAAATGAAGAAAGAAAAGCTGAGGATTATGAAATGTTTATTAGGAAATACAGTGCCTTACCATGTATGACATTTTAATCATGACTTATTTACTTAATATAGTATAGAAAATTATGTTCTGGACTCAGGAAGCTAATACATTACCAATGTTTTTAAGGATCAAGAATAGAATCCCTGGAAGCTTGATTGGAAAATGTTTTATAAGCACTGGTATTTGGGCTGTGTGTGGAAAGAAATATGTATTTTAATACCAACCTCACTACATTATGACTGGTTATATACATTGAAACACATATGTAGTCATTGTTTCCTTATCTGTAAAATGATAATGATAATTCTCATACTATTATTAACATGATTATCCATAGTAGGTAACTACTATTATGATAATGGGGCTGTGATACTTAAATGACACTTAATAACATGCCATAACACATATGTGCATCATCAGCATTTATTGTACAGCATTACTGTAAGCAAGACAAACTAATCAAGAATGAAACAACTCTGCTTTTTTTTTCAGTTAGCCAAACCCCCCTTCTGACCCACCTCCTCTCAGATAGTTGATGAATCCTTGCATGAACTCATTGCTCCCAGTCAAATCCTGATAAAAAGATATATTTCAAAGAGTATTATATGTTACTATTATAAATGTATGTATCCTCTTAGAACTGCCATAAATAAGGTTTTTAAATCAATCACATTTATCTAGGAAAATACTGTTTAATTTATCATACATTATAGACTTGTCTGATTCACTAATTTTGTGTTAATATTTCTCCCAGAGACAGAAAGGCATCAGTACTCTCACTCACTTGGCATTTTTGCTCCATCTGAGCTGTTTATTTTACCAGCTAGGAAGCACTTTCACCCCAAATCTATATGATAGGTTTGTCTTTGGCCTCCCCTTTAGTTAATATAATTAGATGGGTAAGCAGCTGCCAAAGGGACTTTTTCCACCCTCCCTTGAATTAATCACAGGATTTCCACTACATTTTCTCATCACTATAATTGTTACACCGACTTTATCATTTCTTCTGGGAGCTGGCCCTCTAGCTCATATTTTTGTCAAATACCCCAACTCTAAGATTGGAATATTCTTGCATCATCTCATAAGATGATTCAGGATTGTAACACAAAATCTAAACGGACTTATAAAACCTGGAGCCAGATATTGGGGTAAGTGCTGAAAGATCAGAGAGACAAAGGAACAAGCCACCTCTTACCTCTAGGACTCCTCAGCCTGAAAAAGTTTCCTCTGCTGATAGGCCTCTAGCCCAGTGAGCTTCCTCAGCCAAAAAGGCTTTACCTCCTGTCTCCTTATTCCTTATATACCTTTCTCCACCCACCATATTACTTACTTCCTCGTGCTGTAATTAAAGGCATGTGACTCCCAAGTATTAGGATTAAAGGTGTGTGCCACCACTGCCTGGCTCTGTTTCTCTCCTAGATTGAGTCAACCTCAGGTAGTCCAGGGTGGCTTTGAACTCACAGAGTTCCAGACAGATCTCTGCCTCATGAGTGCTAGGATTAAAGGAGTGTGCCACCACTCCCTAGCCTCTATGTTTAATCTAGTGGCTTGTTCTTCCTCTGATCTTCAAGCACATTTTATTAGGGTACACAATGTATCACCACACAGGATTTTTAATATTCAGAGTACTAGTATATTCATATAACTATGTATGTATTCTTCCTGTCTTCCCCTTTAATTCATACCCCTTGGTGACTGTATTTCTTTGCCTTTATTCAGGTAGCATTTTTTACTTCCATAGTTTCTTTAGAAATGAAGATATCTATTTAAATACTATTAAATAGTGTTTTAATAGGACCTGTTTATGCTAGGCAAACCATTCTGATAACATTTAACACTTCTAATTTATATTTTTCTGTAATATTGTTTCATTGATGTTTTAGTTGAGTTTCATATTTTGTAATATAGGGTTAGTTCTGTTATATGATAAGATTATATATTTAATGGTTTTTAAACTGAATAGTTTCCATTCGCAAATTATGCAACTTACACCCTATCTTCAGGATTAAATATTCTCCATGGATATACTACTTTTAACTAAAGATACAGTTATTAACCTAAGCAGTAAGTCAATAAATGATGTATTGGTGATAAAGTAGTATTTCTGGTTTCTTTTGAGCTTTTACTGTGACTTAAAACAGTGTAAAAACATCCAGTCTTAAGTCAGTTTGCTTACCAGTGCCATCATTTTCTAACACAGTGGGTGTGAACTATTGGTGCATAACTTTAGAATCACGTACTCTTCATCAGTGTAAAATTGCTCTTCAAGTTTAATCATTCAAGAGTGTGCTTATATTTTACTCTCTCTGATGAAGCAATCACTTTCAATGAGCTCATCTGGAATTTATTTTAAAATTTAAGGTGCTATATTCAATAATCCTTCACATAAATTTTTTTAATTGGGAAAATGTATGCCATTTTGGTGATAATAAGTATTTGAAGTGGTTTTTATGATAACAATAAAAATGTAAATTAATAAACAGATTAATAAAAAAGGACATAACAATGAGCTATAAAATAAAACCAGAAGATACAGTTTATATACAGAAATGCCAATTATAAAATACCATAAATCACTACAAGTAGAACACAGATTTGACTCTGAGATTCTGAGTAGGCAAAGCAAAATAACAGCATTTTTTTTGTAAAATATATAATGTTGCCATAGCTTTTGAAATTTGGGCCTGGGAAAATCAAAAATATCTCTCATGAACATGTTAATAAAGGAACTGATGCAAAATATGAAACATATTTGTCTCAACATAATTCTAGCAATAATTTCAGATGTATTTACATGTGGTTTCTTTTAAAAAGATCAATTTTGGCAATAATGCCAAAACAATATTTCATACAAACATTTACAAATACCATAACCAATGAGAAATATTTTATCCAAGAATATGTGGCCACTTCAGAAGAATAAATTACTTTATAATCTTCACTCTAACGAGTATATAAATATATACTTGTATTAATACTTATAATACATATACAAAAATATTAGGTATATTTTAATTTTATTGATATTTAATCACTTGTGATTTTTAGTTGCAAATGTTAGCAAGCATTTTATATTAATCCATTTTATACTCATATATCCTGAGGTAGTTATCTGAAATGTTGATACAGTAATGACCTTCAGCAAAAGTGGTAGTCCCATAATGTCTGTCTGGTGAGGAAACCTTAAATAAATGGAATGAGAATAGTCTCCTTTTGCACTACTACTGGATATATCACCAGACATTGGTCCTGATATTTGATGTAGAAAAATCCTTTTACTAGACAATGACAAATGTCCTTGTGATGAGCAGTTTGGTGGTATCCTCTGAAGGCTAGGCTTGCCAGAAGGTTGCTGTGGAATTTGGCTTTACAGTATCAATAGAGCCCAGATGAGAGTTTGGTATGTCAGAGACCAATGGCAGCACTTAACCTTCAAGGTAAAGGCAGACTTTATCTCGGATGCTGATTTTCAGGGGACCCTAGGAAAAGAAAAGGATCATACAAATCCCAATTCATGCTAATGGATTATTAATGCCTTCCTTTCCGGACAATGTCGTATGAGATTACTTGGTACTTGCATCACTTATTTCTTTATGCCTGCAGGTTGAAATCCCTTTAAGATTTTATAACTTACAAAGGGTAACACATTTTCATTATGATGGTGCACAACTTTTCCATCAAGTAAGTCTTTTTCTAGTTTCTTCTTCCTGCCTCTTCATTTTTAATAATGGAATCCACATTGCTTTTGATTATCCCAAGAACTTAAGTGATAGAAGGTTTTCAGCTTCTGTATGAATAATTTATTTACAATAATTGTAATAGAGTATGAATAAACAGCTTATTTGTGTCTTATAAAGTGGTCACTTAAACGTGTTTTCTTCATCTCAGATTCTTTTGCCAATTTAGAAAGTGAAAATATAAAAGACATTTATTCAGTCATAATGCCTCCCTGCTCTTTACCCTGGGATGTAGCTAGATAAATGAATCATTACAAAAGTTCTGCTGCTACTCTCAGTAAAATACTTTTATGAAGCATCTAGTATGTGCCCCATGTAATGCCAAATGAGAAGAAGCTCATTCTAGAAGCTATGTGTGAGTCACTAGAGATTTTTACAGGAGCATCTCCCAAAATTAATGCAGCAACATTTGATCCTTGGAAAAGATTTTTAGTTTGTCACTTTTAATTCCATAAAAATATTAAACTACCATTGTGCTAGCCTTGTGAAACTGTCCAAGTAAAGAGAAAGTACAAAGAAGACAGTATATATTGGAGGGGCAACTCTAGAAAAAATAGATAGGGAGGATAATTTATCTTCATTTTAGTATCTGCCTCTTCTGTGTGTTTGCCTTCATCTGAGATCTGTGCTAGCTGTCAAAAACCTGTGTAGTATTTCATTCCACACTAGTCACTCTCCTAAACTAAGGCTCATTGTGTAATGTCTGTACCAATGACTTGTTATCAGTGGGCCCAGAACACAGACTGGTCTTTAAATGCCAGATCTGTGCGTTTATAGTTGGGAGATTAAAGACATTGCAACAAGTTAATATTTTAGTGTAGAACTACTTATTCCCTATAATTTTCAAACCACATTTGTAGTTAGAAGTAAAATGTTCCTAAACACACTTCTTCATGATACATACTTTCACACAGAAAATTCATATTTTTCCTGATAACTCTTAAGAGTTTGCAGTGATATGATTGTTCAGTGATTATCTTGGTTTCCTCAAGGTTTTGTGCCTTGAATTTTTACATTATGTCTTTTAAAAACATTTTTATATTTATTTATTTTGTTTTATATGTATGAGTATTTTAGCTGCATGTATGTGTGCACACCATGTGCATGCCTGGTGCACATGGATGCCAAAAGAGCATGTCAGCACCTCTGTAACTGGAGTTATGGATAGTTGTGTGCCATCATGTAGGTGCTTGACA
Organism: Peromyscus attwateri; assembly: GCA_902168425.1. NCBI lineage: Eukaryota > Metazoa > Chordata > Mammalia > Rodentia > Cricetidae > Peromyscus > Peromyscus attwateri. Next base: position 20,199 of record CABHPP010016881.1, on the reverse strand, counting down.
TCAAACCTGGATCCTCTGCAAGAGCAGCAAGTGCTAAACCACTGAGCCACCTCTTCAGCCCTGACATTAGGTCTTTTTAAAACAATACTCCTTTGTTTACAGTATTTTTTCTAGGCAAGAAGTTCTAGGGCCTATCTGCTTGGACAAAAGACAAGAGCTCAAAATAAATTTAAAGGGTAAAATTGATTATTCATTTGAAGTACTTATTAGGTCCCTCCCTGTGTACTAAAATCTATGGGTTTTGTCACTATTTAATTATTTCAATTTAGGGATACAAGAACACTCTGAGTACTCCAGGATTTAGAAAATTATGTTTTTAAGAATATACATTAAGAAGTCAAGGAGCATTAATTCTCAGTAAAACAATATTTGGATACTTATTTTTCATTAGTACATGACATAATAAGTTCTAAATGATGAATGTTAAACATATTTGGTATAAACAAATGCATGTATAAATTATTCTCTATTATTTTGAAAATTCTGACTACAAAAGTCTTATTTTATTCCTCTATGGAGCAGTTCAAGAATGACAGTGATTCTAAAAGGTAGAGTTGTTTTACAAAAGATTGGAGCAGTGAATGAATGGTTGGACCAAAGAACTTTATGGGTTTTTATGAAACCACCTATATAACCTCTTATAATGCTTCTTGGCTTTCTATTTAATATGAATTATATTAAGTTCACAAATAAATATTCTACCATATCTCATATTGACTTGTGCTAAGATACAAAAGGATAAATTTAGTTGAGTATTAGTTAAGGAAAAAAATTTTAAAGTGTATCAAAAACTAAGAAATGTATAGATGAAGTGGGATTCCTAGTTAATAATATTTTAGTATAAATAAAAAAGTGTTGCAAGGATTAGCGAAAGTTAAGACTTATGTATGGCCATGAAGAAAAGCATTTAAACTCACAATGGACTTCTGTCTAACTTGTATTTGAATATCACTGTAGAATGATTATAAAAGGATAGGGAGAATATAGGTCATAACATCATGCTATCCAACTCAAATCTAAGTTAACACTGGGTAAAAATAATGTTGGTACTACTATCTCTAAATCAACATGAAGCTATAAAAAAACTTTCATAATGTATCAATAGATACAATTGTGCACATTGAACTAGCAGGACAGTTTATATAGCTCCAATAACTGACATGTTTGTTATTGTGTGTCAATGTAATAACAGGTCTTGATGTTGCCAAGCTACTTCACAGCTAGGTTGAATTGTCCCTCAGGACATTGAAAATCAGAAAGTCTTTGTACTCTCCACTCATTTTGCAAGGTCTCAGAAGACAGATGTGTGGTGGTATTGTGTTCCCCAAAATATTGTGCACCCTAATAAACTTATCTGGGGTCAGAGAACAGAACAGCCACTAGATATAGAGGCCAGAAAATAGTGGCACACACGCCTTTAATCCTAGCATTCCAGAGTCAGAGATCCACCTGGATGTCTGTGAGTTCGAGGCCACACTGGAAACAGCTAGGCATGGTGACTCACACCTTTAATCCCAGGAACTGATGGCAGAAAGCAGAAAGGTATTTAAAGGCGTAGGGATGAGGAACTAGATACTGGTTAAGGTTTTAGGCTTTTGAGTAGCAGTTCAGCTAAGATCCATTTGGATGAGGACACAGAAGCTTCCAGTCTGAGGAAACAGGATCAGCTGAGGAATTGGCAAGGTGAGGAACCTGTGGCTTGTTCTGCTTCTCTGATCTTCCAGCATTCACCCCAATAACTGGCCTCAGGTTTGATTTTATTAATAAGACCATTTAAGATTCTGCTACACAGATGCTTTGCAAACTCCATGAAATCTTAACAACAGTTTGAAGAAGAGACTGTGGATGAAAAATGAACAGGTACCATCCTTTAAACATGACAATATCACATAGCTACCATGCATAGCACCTGAACATAGAAGAGTGGTCCTGAATAGGACATGGCTGGATGATTAAGTTCAGCTTTTGCAGTTTTGTAAGCAGTTTCTTATTTAACACTCTTCCAAAATCCTTCTCCTCAGACCTAATTGATGCAAGAAAAGGTTGACATTCTCATTTGGTTATCAGAGCACTTTCCTCTCCCATCTGCCTTTTGGTTACATATCTAAACCTTGGCAGTTTTCTCTTTAGAGAGCTTCCTAATAGCTATCTGTTGATTCACAGTAGTAACTTCTCTAGAATTTGATTGATTGTGTTACAGTTTTGTTTTCAAGCACTTACTGCTTATTTGTGACTAACTACAAAAATCTAATCTCTGTCTTTGGGGAAAATTTGAGAACCATAAGAAAATACTCACCAAATTTTCAGTCTAAGGAAACTTGTATCATTTACTTTGAAGTCCTTTCAGAACCTGCTCCATGTACATACAGAAATTTTCAGTCATTGAAAATAATTTTGCCTTGCTTTTGCCTATTTATGATTTCTTCATGCATACAAATAATGTAACACACATGTAAGATACACAAATAATGATAGCATAAATGCCCCTAAATTCAGTCTGTTGAGATTGAGTGCTTTCCATGAATCCCATGTATGGTTTTCTCTAACTCTAGCACCTTTACTTATCCCATCCTTCTAGGTAGGCACTCTCCTAAATGTTATAGTAACTTTTCTGGCATTTTTTACCTACACTTGTGTGGTGTATCTTAAATAATGGAATTGCACTATAGGAATATTTATGTAATTTTCTTTTTCATTCAAGGTTCTGTATTACAATCAGCTATGTTTAAATGCATATACCTTTTGTGTAGTGTTCCCTTTTATATATGTGGTTCATACCTCTTTTAATGTCAATGGATAGTTCATAAAGCATTGTTTCTAACATTTATACTGATGTTTTTTAATGAAAATGTACAAGTATTTTTCTCAACTCTTAACCCAAAGTGCACTGGATTTCATGTGCAGAATGTAGGGGGAAGAAACCTTAAATGACATATAGCTTTTGGAGAATTGAGTTTTTGCTGACTGCTCTCTACATTTTTCAGTTTGGCCTGATTACTTGAAAAGAGGTCACATAATGAGATTAACCAACATTTCTTTTTGATGTTTTATCTTAAGTTTTCCAGGAGATTTGTCCCATAAAACCCCCTGGTAAATGTGCATGTGTGTCTGTGTGTGTACACACGTGTGTCGGTGAGGTGGCAGAGTCTAAAGGTATAGTGGGTTGGACGCTAAACCTTCATCTTCATTTTCATCATAGAAATTATCGTAACAGATAGCTTTCCAACACGATGGTATCTAGTGGTATAGGGGAATATGACAATATTATATCCATTTCTTTACAGTTGTGTATAAGCACATTAATAAAAATTAACTATATTACACTATAAAAGGATATTTCTCATCGTGTTTTCTTCAGAATCTATGTTTAATTTGACACTTTCAGATTTATTGTTTACCTCCCTCATCTTATTTCCTAAGCTATGATAGGAAAATATAAATACCTTCCACTTTTTAAATTTGGGAAAATTACTCAAAATGATGTAATTTCAAATGATGAAAACAAGTAGAAAAGAGAAAAAGAAGGGCTAAATACTAGGGGATGAGGAAAGAGTGAAGGCAGGTAATGAATACAAGTTAATGAATGGGGAATTTAAAGCTAACTGTATTTCAAATTCTATTGTTTTATTGGTGGTGGTGGTGTTGAATCAGTACCTACAAATATACACCTGATAGTGAAAGTGTAAAATCCAACATAAAGCTCCATAGTTACAGAATGGCTGTTCTAACTCTGTAGAAGTTCACTGAGATGGAAAGACATTGGGTCTGGTTAATTTAGAGGTGTGATGCTTATCTAATTTGCATGTTTTGGTTAATAAAAATGTTTATAAATTATATATATACATCTATACATATATCTTATTTTTATTTGGGGGGCCTTAGATTTTTTTAAATCTTTAATAATGATTTTAGTCTTAAATGCAAATTGTATGAAATTTTCTTTACTTTCTATTGCTGCTTGAGGGGCCAGCCTCCAGACAGATCAGGGCACAAAGGGCAATCCACAGTGTCAGCACGTACTAGACATTTTTATCTGAGGGGGTTAGGGGAAAAGACACTCATATACTCTCTTGATGTTTTCCTTCAGACCTTTTTTTAAAAATTCTTCTTTTGCATTCTCTATTCTTTATTTTCCTGATTCTTGATGTTTTCCTTCTAACTGTTTAATCTTGATGTTTTCTTTCTAACTCTCTCATTCCTGATGTTTTCTCACTAATTCATTTTAACTCATTCTTGTTTTGCTTCTAAACCATTTTAACTCTCTCATTCTTGATGTTTTCCTTCTAATTCTCATTCTTGATGTTTTCCTACTAGCCCATTTTAACTTTCTTGAACACTATCTCTATTCTTTCCCTTACATCTTATATACCCCAGCAAAATCTTTCAGGCAATAAAAAAACTACTATGTGGTTACATTCTGTTTTTCAAGTGAATGATTACAATGAATACAAAACAAACAATAAAAACAGCTATTTTTCTATTTTTCATATCCCTTACATGATTAAACATTTTGCATATTACAGGTGAAAAATAAATTATCACAAGAACCCACATGCATTCATATTCAAGCAACTTGTTATAGATTAACTGTGGGCAAGCAAGGTATTCTTCTCAGTCAGTTCTTTTACTGCCAGGTTGCATTTTGCAGTTACAAAAAAGGGGCCAATTATATTATTACTTATCTTGAAAGGTAACCTTGTAAGGAATCTTGAAGTAATAACAAACCTAAACTTTTATATATGAAGCAGAATCAGTCAGCTCTACTTTAAATCTTTAGGGTACATAACCACTCATCAATAGTTGTTGTTTTTTTTTTATATCAGGAAATTGAGTGCAGAAATGGGTATAAGGAATTAATCATCACCTTTGGTCATCAACAAATACTAGCAAGAAAAGTGCATCAGCTAGTAATAATTGTGCTACTTCATTCTTGTTCCATCACCTTAAAGAGTTCACATTCAACTATGTGCCTTTCTAAAACTTTAGATTATTTTCTTAGGTTTTTCACATCAAAGCTATTTGACAAAAAACATCTTAGTCTAACTTTAAGTTAGTTTCAAAGCTTTGTTTCAGCTATTATGCACTCTGAAACCTGTGAACATGACTCCCAACGTTAAGGTTTAAAGAATTTAAGCTAGCTGAGCTACTGGGACTCAACTATTTTTCTTAATAATCTACCTAAGCCACAGTCCAAATGGCTCTTGAATAGAAACTCATATGTTCTAGCTGTGTGACACTTCCTTGTATTTATTTTTATTCATCAAGACTATTTAAACTAACATTATTATTATCAAATTAGACAGTACAGCCTAGGAAAAACTTATCTTCATAATAATCCACAGGTAAAAGTACCCAGTAGAACAGGATGTTTCCATGAGATAAACACACTACAATATAGGCAATGGGAATCTCCCCACACCCTATCACACCATGCCAGATACCTCAGAAAGATAGCATCAGCAAACATGTAAAGGCATAGCAGAAGCAAAAGACATTCTGGTGTCTGTGATCTCAAGGCCTTGCCTGTCTGAGATTGACCCATCAGAGAATTTCATGAAGATTAGGGCTACTAGGTGGGAGAAACAATTATCAAAGAGATTAATGGTATAGGAAATTTAATCATGAACTAATGAGTTCCCTGAGGACATAAAAGAAAGATCAGAGAGGAAAAAAACTAGCACCTTGGTGACCCACATGGAGCAGTGAGTTAGTTGTAAGCAAATCCACAAAAGTCTGTTAAAAGGGTATCAAGGATTTATTAAGATATAAAATGGGGAGAAAATGCACCCATGAACACAGAACAAAGTAAACAGCCACCATGGTCCTCCATTTTGCCTGGGGGTGAATGGAACCAGCAGTCCAATCTCCGAATACCACAAGAACAGCACGTGTGTGCTCTCTTCTCAGTTTTAAGCAGTCACATACCCAGAGAAAATCAAGCCTCTATCAAGTTGCATACCCCAAGATCATTGGCAGAGTGAATTCCTACAACACTTCCCCTTTTGTCTAGGTAAGAAGGTTCTAAACCTAATGCAAAACTATATACAATAATAATGATTATCAAGTATTGTCCAGGAGAAAGAAAGGGTAATAACATAAACAAAAATGCAACTACAACCAAAAAGAACAAAGTCAAGCAAGAAACACATACTAAATGTCCAGACCATAGGTAAATGGAAAATTACAGAGATTACTCCAATAGCTATCCTATCCTGAAGAATCTAAATCTAGTACCTGATGTGTTCTTAGCTAAGATATGAGAGGACTATAACTGTAACCTCTTCAACCCTATCAAAGACCTGAGAAGGAAAATAATATTACCTGGGTGAACAGGAAGTGCAAGCAAGCAACTTCTGAAAATGCTAGAAATAACAGAAACAACTGACTGCCTGGACAGTCAGCCAATGTTTTTCTGCAATGTTGGGGCATCCACTTTTAGCTGTAGGCCTAGAATATCTGAAAGACCATTTTCAAAAGTAGGAAATTTTGAGATACTGTCTTACCCTGTCTTGGCAAAGTTCAGGAGTCAGTTTTCCTTGTGTCCTGCTCATCTGGAAAGGACAGCGTGTTTACTGTCAGCAGCTAAGGCAAGGGCAGTTCTATGCCCAAAAGGCCATTTGTGCCAAGAATAAGGTAAATTCCATATGGAGTATCTTTGATGCCCAACATCCTCTTGGGAATAGATTGGTACTACCAGGAGCAATTGTGTCTCACGTCAACAGAATTCTAAGTTATTAAAATATTTAAATGCCATATTCTCTAGGTCTCTGAAGTGTCTGAAGATTGCCTATCCAACTGACATATATTTCTGTATATCTAGAAAACCTGACCAACATGACTATAAGTATGACAAGCATGGGTGATTATTGACCTGTAATTCTTATCAACCTATATAGCTTAAAGACTTAAGTTTCACATTATAAAATAAACAATCTGTAGGCAGATGTACAGTACAAGGACAATGACCTCAAATTTATGACAATATACAAAATACCTTAATCAGAGGTAAAAATATATAGTGCAATATGACAACAGCATCCTTAATATGTATAGATATACAAAAACATGATCTGAGCCCCATGTTGAGTGCCACTTGTAAGCAAATCCATGAGAATATATTAAAAGGGTCTCAAGGATTTATTAAGATATAAAATGGGGAGAAAATGCACTCACAGATACAGAACAAAGTAAACAGCTGTGGTCCTGTTCTGCCTGGGGGTGAATGGAACCAGCAGTCTGATCTCTGACCACCACAAGAGAGAGCAAGCACATCATACTCTCTTCTCAGTTTTAAGCAGTCACATACCAAGAAAAAAAAACAAGCCTCTACCAAGTCACATACCTCAAGGTCATTGGTGGAGTGACTTTTCACAACAGTGAGTGAATAAGTATTTGGCTTCAGAGGGGGGCTGCAGAGATGGTTCAACAGTTAATAGCACTTGCTTCCTTTCCAGAAGACATGGGTTAGGTTCCCAGCACCCACATCAGGCAGTTCAGAACTCTCTGTAACTCCAGCTCCAAAGGATCAATCTTTCTGGCCTCTGAGGGCACATGTATGCATGCACACATACCCACAATATGATGCACACCTATACATAATTAAAATAATAAAAATATATTTTTAGAAAGAGTTTAGACACTTGAATGACCCAATGATTGTACATGCTTGGCATAAACCCAACAATATAAAATATATAATCATGACAAGTTGAGCTAACCTCAAGTCACCCCAACGGTGCTAGGTGCAATCCTTTTGGACTAGACAAAGGAGCATTAATAATATATCAATCTTCTTAAAGGAAACTAGTAATGAAATGAGGGAATTCTAAATCCCAGAATAAGCCTAGCACAAGGGAGTTTTTTTTTTCATTTCATTTTGTTTTGTTTTGTTTTTAAGGCATATTGCTCAGTAAGTGACAGCATCAGTTTCTGTGACAGAAATGAGTTTTGAGATGGAGAAAGCCCTACCCAGGTTTGCCATATGTTTTCCTGGAAAGTGTTCAGTGTTACATAACTCTCACTAGCAGGCCTACTCTCTGTGCAGAAACAGTGAACTGCTGGCTTTTCTCAATCTTTGAACTCATTTCTCCCGAGTCCTGAGTCATTTTCTCTGTGTTTAACCCTTCCCTTTGTACCACCTCTTTCTGATAATCTCTCACTTGAATCTAAGACCTTTTCACATTAGGAAAATGGAAAAACCTCCATTAGAATTTTTCCTCCAGCTAGCAGCAGTATAGGTATGTTTCTGTTTCTGCTTTTCTCGTGTGCATTTGTTTATTTTCTACTTGATTATTTTTACTCTGTGCAAGTTTGCTTGGCTTCTTCAAAGCACTCATGCCTCTAAAATTTAAAAAGTGTTTTTCCTTATGAAGAAATCAAATAACTTTCACTGTTTCATATTTTTCTCAAATTTTCTGGTGATATTGGCATTAATGGCCATTTTTATTGTGCATTCTTCTCTCTGTTCATAAGAATAGTTCCATTGCAATATTTTTGGACAAGTCAAAGAAATAGTCACAATTATTTTTTTAATTTACACTTAGGCATTTATTTTATGGGAGGAGGAAGGTCAGCAGCTGTACTTATGTGCCAGGTTACAGAGGTCAGAAGACAAATTGCAGGAAATGGTCCTTTCCATCTACATTTTGGTTTCGATAGATATAACTCAGATTGTCAAGCTCTAAGGAAAGTTCATTAAATCACTGAGCCATTTCACTAACCATGGTTATTCCTTCTTTTTTGTAAGTCTTTTTATTGGAATTTTTCATAAAATATATTCCGATCATGATATCTCCTCCCCCAATGCCTCCTAGGTCTTCCCTACCTCTCCACGCACCCACCTATGTAGCTAGAGTTTTCTTGCCTGGCCCACGGTCAGGACAAATCTCTCTCATCTGCCAGTCCCACAGCCGCTCAGACCCAACCAAGTAAACACAGAGACTTATATTGCTTACGAACTGTATGGCCGTGGCAGGCTTCTTGCTAACTGTCCTTATATCTTAAATTAATCAATTTCTATAAACCTATACCTTGCCACATGGCTCATGGCTTACCAGCATCTTTACATGCTGCTTGTCCTGGCGGTGGCTGGCAGGCAGTGACTCCCTCCGCCTTCCTGTTCTTTTAATTCTCTCTGTTAGTCCCGCCTATACTTCCTGCCTAGCCACTGGCCAATCAGTGTTTTATTAGCAACACATTTGCCATACAGAACATCCCACAGCACACCTACCCACTCAACTCCCTGCCATTTATTTCTCTCTCTTTTTTTTTTGGGGGGGGGTTCCGAGACAGGGTTTCTCTGTGTAGCTTTGCGCCTTTCCTGGAACTCACTTTGTAGACCAGGCTGGCCTCGAACTCACAGAGATCCACCTGCCTCTGCCTCCCGAGTGCTGGGATTAAAGGCGTGTGCCACCACTGCCGGCTTTCTCTCTCTTTTTTAGAAAACAAACAAACATGTTAAAAAAAACACAAACCAAAACTAAACAAAGAAAAAACACAAACAATAAAAAAAGACCAAAAATAAAAAATCAGAAACCATAATATACAAAGTACAAATAAGACAAAAAAGGAAAACATAACAATATGAGTCAGAAAGTCTACAAATATACCATTGAGTTCATTTTGTTTGGGCCATCTACTGCTGGGCATGGGGTCTGCCCTTAAGTGTGATTAATATACCTAGTAAGATTCCAGTGGAGAAAACTGATTTTTCCTTTTAAAGCAGTTATAATTTGCAGATAGCTCCGTCGTTAGGGGGTGGAAACCCATGTTCACTTCCTCCTCTCAATACTGTAATACCACCTGTCTTAAACATGTGCAGGACCTGTGTGTGCTGCCACAGTCTCTATAAGTTCATATGTACATTGGTACAGTCCTGTTGTGTCTGGAAGACACTATTTCCTTGGAATCATCTGTCACTCTGGGTCTTAAAATCTTTCCACCTCCTCTTAAGAATAGTTCTCTGAGCTGTGAGTGGAGGGTTTGATGAAGACATCCAATGTGGGGGTGAATGTTCCAAAGTTTTTCATTCTTTGCATATTTTCCAGTTGAAGATCTTTGTGTTAGTTCCCATCTACTTCGTGAAGAAGCTTCTCTGATGATGGCTGAATGGGACACTGACCTATGGTTATGGAAGTGTATCCTTGGAAGTCATTTTATTCCTATGTTGCTTTAGCAGAACAATAGAATTTGGGCTTCCCCTAGGCTCAAGGCCTATCTAGTCTCAGCAGTGTCAGGCACAGGTTCCATTTTGGGGAGTGGGCCTTAAATCCAATAAGAGAATGATTTGTTACTACCACAGAATTTGTCCACTATCTTGCAGACAGGTCACTGTTGTATATCACAGTGTTTATATCTGGTTGATGGTTCTCCATATGAATGAGAGTATGCAGAATACCTCCCAGTACCTTACACACTAGTTAGTAGGAGTGAAGGGTCAAGTTCTGTGTGTTTGATGACATATGTAGGTGTTGTCTTCAGTACTTGCGGCTTACCCATCAGTTTCTGGAAAGCAACCAATGCCTTAGCAATAGCATGTGATGTTTGGAGGTTTCCATAGAGCCCTTTTGGCTAATGACTCAACTACATGTAACCAATTCCTTGGAGTAGAATGTTTCACCTAATTGTGAGAGATATCTCATTGGAACAGTGTCTCCCCCTACCTTTGATAACTCTGTTAAGATTTATTACATATATGTATATATTTTAGGAGGCTTCTACAATATTAAGTTTGTATATGGCCCCTAAAATGGCCCTTAGTTTTAATTGTTGCTATATTAATTCCCTCCCCTCTACATTTAATCCTCCCATCAAGTCTCCCCCTGACTCTTTATAACTATATATTATATTTCCCCTTCTGGGGCGATTCTCTCCTCCTCTCTAGTCCCTTACTCAATGTGTAACCTCTGTAGTTACATATATTATAGCATCCATATTGAAAGCTATTAAGTTGCATGCACATTTAAAAGAAAATATACAGTATTTGTCTTTTTTGGGTCTGAGTTGCCTTACTCAGGATAATTTTTTCTGGTTCCACCCTTTAACTGCAAGTTCATAATTTCATTTTTTAAACAGCTGAATGATAGTCTATTGTATAATGCACCATGTTTTCATTATCCATTCAGTAGTTGATGGGCATCTATTCTGTTTCTAATTTCTGGCTATTATGAACAGAACAGTAATGAATATGGATGAGCAAGTATCACTGTAGGAGGATGTAGAGTCCTTTGGATATATACCCAGAAGTGGGACAGCTGGATCTCAAGATATATCTATTCCCAGCTTCCTGAATAACTGCCACACTGATTTCTCCAGTGGTTATACAAGTTTGCATTTCCACTAGAAGTGGTTGAGTATTCCTCCCTTACCCCACATCCTCACCAGCACAAGCTGTCATTCTTATCATTCATCTTTGCCATTTTAACTGGTATATGAAGAAATCTCAAAGTAGTTTTGATTTTTCATCTCCCTGGTGACTAAAGATATTGAACATTTTTAAGTGTTTCTCAGACATTTGCATTTTACCTTTTGAAAATTCTCTGCATAATTTTGTACCTAATTTTCTAATTGAGTTATTTGTTTTCTTGATATTACAATTTTAAATTCTTTGTAAATTTTAGGTATTAAATGTCTAGCAGATGTGTAATTGGCAAATATCTTTTTGCATTCTGTAGCCTACTGCTTTTTCAAATGATGATGTCTTTTGCCATGCAAAATTTCACTTTCATGAGATCATATTTATTAATTGTTGATCTTAGTGCATCTGCTAATAATGTTCTTTTCAGAAAGTTTTTTACTACGCTAATGAGCTTAAGCCCATTCCCCACATTCTGTTCCATCAGCATCAGGGTACCTAGTCTTACATTGAGGTCCTTGAAAAATTTAAAGTTGAGTTTAGTACAGGGTGATAAATGTGAATCTATTAACATTCTTATACATGTAGCCATCCAGTTTGTCTAGAATCATTTGTTGAAGATGCTGTCTTGTTTTGACTGTATATGTTTTGCTTCTTTGTCAAAAATCAGGTGTCCATAGGATTGTAGTCTTAGGTCTGGGTCATCAATTCAATTAAAGTGTCTGATTTTATGCCAATACCAGGTTGTTTGTGTTACTACAGCTGTGCAGTACAGCATGAAATCAAGAGTAGTGATACCTCCAGAAATTCTTTTATTATTCAGGATTGTTTTAGTTATACTGGATTTTTTGTGTGTGTTTTGCTATGAAGCTGAGAACTGTCCTTTCAAGGTCTGTGAAATATTATGTTGGAATTTTGATGGGTACTATATTGAATCTGTAGACTGCTTTTGCAGGATTGCCATTTTTGCTATATTAATCCTACCAATCCATGAGAATATGAGATTTTTCCATCTTCTTGTATCTTCTTCAATGTTTAATTATTTTTTATTACACAAGTCTGTTACTTACTTGACTAGAACTGTCCCAGAATTTTTTTGAGGATATCATGAAAGTTTTATATTTCTTTCTCAGTCTTTTTGTCATTTGTATTAAAAATGCTACTGATATTTTGTATTAATTTTATACCTTTCTACATTTCTGAAAGTGTTTATCAGCTACAGAAGTTTCCTGGCAGAGTTTTTAGTGTCAGTTATGTATACCATCATATTGTCTGTCAATAGAGAAACTTTTACTTCTTCTCTTCTTATTTGTATCCCGTTGATCTGCTGTTCTTGTTCTAGCTCAGACATCAAATACTATACTGAATAGGTATGGAGAGAGTGAAAAACATTGTCTTGTTCCTGATTTTGATTTAATTCTTTGAGTTTCACTCCACTTAGATTTATGTTGGTCGTGGGCTTTCTGTAAACTATCTTTATTATGCTGAGGTACGACCCCTCTATCCCTAATCTCTCAAGGATTTTTATCATGTAGAGATGTTGGATTTTGTTAAAGGCCTTTACTGCATCTGATGAGATGATTATGTGATTTTTGTCTTTCTGTCTGTTTATGTGATGGATTATGTCTATTGAGCTATGTTTCTTGAACCATCCCTGTGTCTCTGAGATGAAGCCAACTTAATCATGTTTGTTGCTAGAGTTTTCCTGCCTGGCCCACAGTCAGGACAAATCTCTCTCACCTGCCAGTCCCACAGCCGCTCAGACCCAACCAAGTAAACACAGAGACTTATATTGCTTACAAACCGTATGGCCCTGGCAGGCTTCTTACTAACTGTTCTTATAGCTTAAATTAATCCATTTCCATTGAAAGACCCCTGAAGGCAGTCTTCCCTCAGGAGAGACCCTCGCCCAAGGATCACACCGAGACCACGAGTCAGATGCAAACAGCAAGAGGCTTTATTCAGGAACACGGGTACCCGGGGCGACACAGTCTCTCAAGAAACTCAAGTGACTGGCGCGCCCACGGGCTGAAGCAGGGGGTTCTTATAGGGTCGAGCGGCTGGAGGCATGGTTACAGAAGTGAGATGCAGGGTTACAGGGCTCTGATTGGATGATTCAAATGAGGCCAGGTTCAAACCCAGGACAGCTCGTGGTTTTTCCCCCGAGCTCGCCACGCCTGCTGGCTTGGCTTTTGTCTAGGGTACAGGGTGTTTTTCTGACCTTTTAGTTCCTCGCTCTGGGGCCAGGTGGCTAACCACAAATGTTCTGTTTACTCCATGACCGTTAACTGAACTCCTCAGTACCTCTCAGGCTTTATTCAAAAACAGCTAAGCTAAGCTAGGCTAGGCGGGGAGGCTGGGGGTCTTTCATTCCCCCATTTTCTTATCTCAGGAATGGAATCCTCCATTCATGGGGAAGATTGGTGACGTGACTCGAGTTCCATCTGGTTTAGCCGTTGGTATTGCTGGGTTAATACCAAAGTCTGAACAATAGAGACGCGTTCCCTGATAAATTGGACAAGTCTACTTAGGATACAGGGCCCAAACGTCAGGAGGAGTAATAGAATCAGAAGGGGTCCCAGAAGGGTGGAAATGAGGGTGGTGAGCCAGGGGGACCTTCTGAACCATCCTTCAAACCATCCCTGTTGCTCTTCAAAGAATTTTTGTCTCTGTTCTAATCGTTTTCTCAATTTAGCCATGCTATCTCTTACCACCCCAGTATGATCCGCATAGAAGCAACATTCCTCTTTAAGGGCGGCACACAACCCTCCCTCCTGTAAGAATAGAATGTCTAGGCCCCTTCTGTTCTGGAGCACTACCTCAGAGAGGGAGGTCAGGGATTTTTCTAAGGCGCTTACTGATTCCTCTAGGTCCCGAATGTCCTGATTCATGGCCGCTTGGAGCTGTCTGAATTGTTGGGTTTCCATTAGGGCGGTGGTGCCTGTCCCTACCCCAGCTGCTATTCCTCCCATAGTCAGCCCCCCCAATAATAGGGCCAGAGTGAGAGACACCGGCTCTCTCTTATACCGATAGGGTCTCATCTCAAAGTGTGAGTAAATCTCCTCTGGTGTATGGTAAACAATCTTTGGATACAACTCGATGAGCACACAAAAATCAGAGGCAGCATTGAGGGCTGAGGCTGAAACGCAGGGGGTGAGCCCAGTATTACATGCCCAATAGGTACCATTAGGGCCGGTGACATAACCAGAGACAGAGCTTATGGATAGGGTGCGGTTACATAGGTGTTGGTGGGTGCGGGGGACGCTTCCTAAACATAGTCCTTGTCCTGACACCTCTGAGATTGTGAGCTTATGCTGGGCTGTCCCTAGACATTGGCTCGGAGGGGAACTGGAAGTGTTAGTATAATTACCCTGGGTTGCTATCCCCTCGTAATAGGGAGGTTGGGAAACCAGACATAGCCAACATTCCTGTGTTTTGTTAGGGTCAGTCAGGTTTAGGGCCAGAAAAGCTCCTTCAAGCAAGCCCAGCAGCCGGTCTCCGGTTCCAGGCCGGGACGGTAGGGTGGCGGCCGGAGTTACACCTGGGCTGGTAATCGAACCGGGTCGAGGGGTAATCTTTGGGGGTGCTGGAACAGGTAAGGAGGGTCGCTTCTGTTCAGAGAGAACCTGATTGGGGCCTATAGGGGAGGAGGCCTCTTGAATGTTAAGCCTAATTGTAAAGGTAAGCCCCTGGTCCCATCCTATCATGTAAAGTCTAAGTCCCCATGTTTTTCCTCTAGTCCAATCTCGTGTAAGCCTTCCTTCCCGAGTAAAGGATATGTTTAGGGGGTTGCAAGTAAAGTTTATACAGGGACCCTCCCCCTTCCAGTAGGTATTATCTTTTCCTGACGTGACAGTTCCCCAACAACGTTCCTGAGTGAGTGGGCGCCATGAGTGGCTTTCTCCTTGGGTGGTCCTTTTTACCTTAATGAGGTCCCATTTAGATGAAGGCTTCCAATAGGTATTACCAGTTGTCTCACATCCCCATGCTTTACAGAAGTAAGTGTCATAACCCCCGCATTGTCTAATCATTTTTTTATCTCTACCGTCCCTGGGGCAGATGTAAAAGGATAGTTTTGACAAGGCTGCTCTGGTCTCAGGGTGGCTACACCCGTATCTGTCTTTTGTACATCTGCAAGACCCCTTACCGTCCTGACAGACATCTGGTGCTTTGGGGTGCAGGGGATCAGTTGTGGGGATGTCCCAGTCCTCTGACCCTGCTGCTAATTGGCAGAGATCCGGGTGCAAGTCAGGCCACCATGTAAAGGGGGTATGAAGAGCAGTCGTCTGCCAGACCGTTTCCCCGGTCTGCGAGACGACCTGCCAAGTGAGTTTCTTGACTAGGTGCGGGCTCTCTGCCGCCCTAGTCCCCTGGGGGTAGACAGAGAGCAAGAAGAGGGGGAGGAAGAGGAGGACGCGAGGGCCAACCTTATTTTGAGGGGGTTCTGAGTACGTTGGACCGTCCATGTTGGCTCCCTGGATTCCACTGAATCAGATCCTTTGGCAGCTTTTACATGAGAGGCGTGGACCCAGGCGGCGATCCCGTCCACCTTGAGGGCAGTGGGGGTGGTTAGCAAGACGGTGTAGGGCCCCTTCCACCGTGGCTCTAAATTCTTAGTCTGATGGCGCCGGACCCAGACGGAGTCCCCAATCTGGAAAGGATGTGGGACCACCGGCTTGTCCTGCTGCTCTCGGTAGACTTTAGCCAAGGGTTTCCAGACCTCCTTCTGCACCAGCTGGAGGGCTTGTAGATGGGCCTCTAGAGTGGGGCTGGTGGCAAAAGATGAAATGTCAGGATGGAGGAACTTTATAATGGGGGGTGGGGCCCCATATAGGATCTCAAAAGGGGTGAGGCCGTGCGGTCCTGGGGTATTACGGGCTCGGTAGAGGGCTAGGGGGAGCAGGAGCACCCAATCTCTAGTGCCAGTTGCAAGCGTTAATTTGGTTAAAGTCTCCTTAATTGTTCTGTTAGCTCGCTCTACCTGTCCTGAGCTCTGGGGGTGGTATGCACAATGGAGTTTCCATTCTACCCCCAGCAGTTTGGCCACCTTCTGACTTACCTGGGAGACGAAGGCAGGCCCATTGTCCGACCCCAGTATATGAGGCATCCCATACCTGGGGAAGATTTCTTCCAGCAATTTCTTTGTTACCACGTTAGTCGTCTCATTCTTGGTTGGAAATGCCTCAATCCATCCTGAAAAGGTGTCCACGAAGACCAGGAGGTACCGGTACCCATAGAGTCCGGGTTTTATTTCTGTAAAGTCTATTTCCCAGTGTACACCAGGACGGTGGCCCCTCAGACGGGCTCCTTTGGCCAGGTGTGTTTTACCTGCATTGACCTGGGCACAGGCTGGGCAGGTAGAAGTTACCTGCTGAAGCACCCGGTCCTGGTCCAGCAGTACTGTCCCGGTATTTTCTCTGTCTAATAGGGCCTTTATTTTATTTCTGCTCAGATGGGTCAACGCATGGAGGAACCTCAGCATATTTCGGGTGTGGGAGGTTGCCATGACTATCCGGTCCCCTAGTATATAGGCTTGTTTTTGTGGCTCCCAGTCCGCCCCCATTTTCTTTGCTAGCTCATGGTCTTCGGGGCTATAGGGCATGGGCTCTCTCCCGAGTGGAGGAGGCTCTGGAGTGTCCTGTATAGCCATTAATTGGCTACATTCGCTACTCCCTGCAGGTTGGGAGGCCACTGTCCGGGCGGTCAATTCCGCCAGTCGGTTTCCCCTGGCTACCTTGGAGTTGTCCTTTTGATGCCCCGGGCAGTGAACAATGCTGAGTTGGAGCGGGAGAAACAGAGCTTTAAGAAGGTCCAGGATTTCCTTTTTATTTTTGATCTCCTTACCCGCTGATGTCAGCAAGCCTCTCCGTCTGTAGATCTCACCATGGACATGTGCGGTGGCGAAGGCGTATCGGCTGTCAGTATAAACTGTGAGCTTCTTACCTTCTGCCATCCGGAGGGCTTGTGTAAGCGCAACCAGTTCTGCACGCTGGGCCGACGTCCCAGGCGGGAGCGGAGGCCCATACTACTTCCGAATCGGTGGTGACAGCCGCCCCGGCTCTGCGTTCCCCATCCTCCAGGAAACTGCTCCCATCGGTGTACCAGACAGCGTCGGGGTCCTTGAGCGGCTGATCTGTCAGGTCAGGGCGGGTGCCATGTGCTTCGGCTAGAATCTGGAGGCAGTCATGCTCAGTAGATGGGCTAGGCAGCGGCAGCAAGGTGGCAGGGTTAAGGGAGACTATTGGCCCAAATTTCACTCGGTCTGAGTCCAGCAGTAAGGCCTGGTAATAAGTCATCCTGGCGTTAGAAAGCCACCTGTCCGGAGGTTGGCGAACCAAGGCCTCCACTGCATGGGAGGCCAGCACAGTCAATGGCTGTCCCAGAGTCAATTTCCCGGCGTCTTTGAGTAATACGGCAATGGCTGCCACCATGCGGAGGCATGGGGGCCATCCGGTAGCCACCGGGTCCAACTTTTTGGACAAGTACGCTACAGGTCTCCTCCAAGGTCCCAGTCTTTGTACCAACATCCCTTTAGCAAAACCCGAGTTCTCATCTATAAACAGCTCAAAGGGCTTGGTAAGATCTGGCAAACCCAGAGCCGGGGCCTCAAGTAGGGCCTTCTTGATCTGTTGGAATGCTTTCTGGTGCTCCTCTTCCCATTGGAACATGACCCCTGGTTTAGTGAGGGGGTATAATGGGGCTGCCAGTTCGGCAAAGCCAGGAATCCAAAGGCGGCAATACCCAGCCGTACCCAGGAACTCTCGAACTTGGCGGGGGTTCCGAGGAGGGGGGATGGAGATTATCGTCTCTTTCCTTGCCTCTGTTAGCCATCTTTGCCCCCCGCTCAGGGTGTAGCCCAGGTAGTTAACCTTGTCTTGGCATATTTGAGCCTTCTTGGCCGAGGCTCTATAACCCTTCTGTCCCAGTCTGGCCAGTAAGGCCCGCGTGCCCTCCAGGCACTCGGTTTGACTCCTGGCTGCCAGAAGTAGATCATCTACGTACTGGAGCAGGGTCAGGGTTGGGTGTTCAACTCGGAACCCAGCCAGATCCGCATGTAGGGCTTCGTCAAAGAGAGTTGGGCTATTTTTGAAGCCCTGGGGGAGCCAGGTCCAGGTCAGCTGTCCCGAGATCCCCTGTTCTGGATCTCTCCATTCAAAGGCAAACAGTAGTTGGCTCTGTGGGTGCAGTCTTAAACAAAAGAAGGCATCTTTCAGGTCCAGTACCGTGTACCAGACATGAGTCGGTGGGAGGGTGCTCAGAAGGTTATAGGGGTTGGGCACCGTGGGGTGTATGTCCTCCACCCGTTTATTGACCTCTCTCAAATCCTGGACTGGCCTGTAGTCTCCTGTCCCCGGTTTTTTAACAGGCAACAGAGGGGTGTTCCATGGGGACTGACAGGGCCTCAACATCCCTTGATCTAAGAGCCTCCGAATATGGGGTTTAATCCCCTCATGAGCTTCCCGTAACATCGGGTATTGTTTGATCGAAATAGGAGTCGCAGAGGCCTTTAATGAGATCACGAGCGGTGGCTGATTTCGTGCCAACCCCAGGCCTCCAGTCTCTGCCCAGGCTCGAGGAAATTCTTTCAACCAGTTCTGGAGCTCCCCAGGTGATTTCTCCGGGGACTCTGGCTCAAAGAGGCGGTATTCCTCCTCTAGATTGAGGGCAAGAATTTGTAGAGGGCTCCCTTTTGGACCCGTGACCCTTGGTCCTTTCTCATCAAAATAGATTTGTGCCTTTAATTTGGTTAGCAAGTCCCGTCCCAGCAGAGGATGAGGGCATTCAGGTATGTGTAGAAAGGAGTGAGTCACTTGACCTGAAGCCAGCTGGACTTCTCTTTTAGTAGTCCAATAGTATCTCTTGTTTCCAGTTGCTCCCTGCACCAGGGCAGAATGCTGGCTAAGGGGCACTCCAGCATGGGTCAGGACTGAATGTTCGGCACCAGTATCAACCAGGAAGGTCACGGGTTGCCCCCCGATCTTGAGGGTTATCCTAGGCTCAGGGGGGGGCTCCTGGCCTCGACCCCCCTAGTCCTCCAGACTAAGGAGGTCCACGGTCTTAGGCTTGGGCCGGCGGGGTCCTTGTGACTTCTTAGGGCATTCTCGGGCCCAATGTCCCTTCTCCTTGCAATAAGCACATTGATCTTTATCTAGAGGTGGCCTCCTTCGTTCTCCTGAACTATCTCCCTCTCTCCGCTGTCCCTGAGACACAACGGCGGCCAGAACCTTCTTCATTTCCCTATGTTGCTTTTTATCCCTCTCTTCCTATTGCTGTCATCTCCTTTCCTCACGTTCCTCGGGAGTCTCTCTCTTATTGTAAACTCTCTCTGCTTTCTTCAATAAGTCTGGCAACCCTAGCGCCTGTAAGCCTTCCAACCGCTGCAATTTGGTTCTGATATCTGAGCTAGACTGATAGATAAATGATAAGATGACACCTGGTGCTTGACCTGGGTCTTCTGGATCATACGGGGTGTACATCCTGTAAGCCTCTTTTAACCTTTCTAAAAATGCAGCGGGTGTCTCTTCCTTTCCCTGTATCACATTCCTCACCTGAGCCAAATTGGTGGGCCTTCTGGCGGCCGCTCGGAGACCCGCTAGTAGCAACTGGCGATAGAGACGTAGATGCTCCCTACCTTCAGGTGTATTGAAGTCCCAATCGGGGCGGGTCAAGGGGAAGGCTGTATCGATGACATTCGGGAGTTGGGTTGGCCTCCCGTCCTCGCCCGGAACCTGCTTCCGGGCCTCCAGAAAAACTCTCTGCTTTTCCTCTACCGTTAAGAGGGTCTGCAGTAACTGCTGGCAGTCGTCCCAGGTCGGCCTGTGAGTCACTAGAATGGACTCAATTAG
>CABHPP010016869.1:0-13494 GCA_902168425.1 Peromyscus attwateri | reverse complement strand
TGGTGGCGCACACCTTTAATCCCAGCACTGGGAGGCAGAGCCAGGTGGATCTCTGTTGAATTCAAGGCCAGCCTGGGCTACAGAGTGAGTTCTAGGACAGGCTCCAAAACTACACAGAGAAACCCTGTGCTGGGATTAAAGGCGTGCACCACCACACCCAGTGCAAGTTTGTGTTTTTGTGTGACTGGATATGCTACAGAGCATTTACCCTAGGCAGTATGCTACAATTCAGTACAAACACGGGGTAAGACAGGGACCATGCACACCCTTCCCTTCTACTCCCAGAAGACTAATAAAACCCAGTTTTGATTAGACTTCCTGCACCCAAAGATTTTTTTTTTTAATGTAGTATTTTGGGCTTGGTAAGTTTATGTACAGAGAAGGGGAGTGATGGGGGAATGTCTTTCTGTAAGCTGCAAATATGTGTTGCTCTGATTGGTTGATAAAGCCGTTTGGCCTATGGCAAGGCAGCTTAGAGGAAGGCCGGAAATTCAAAGGGAGAGACAGGAAGGAGAGAAGAGACGCCAGCGAGCCGTCCAAGGAGCAACATGTAATGGGACACAGGTAAAGCCACGGAACATGTGGCGATACACAGATTAATGGTTATGGGCTAATTTAAGATATAAGAGCTAGCTAGCAAAAGGCTTGAGCCATGGCCATGCAGTTATAATTAATATGGGCCTCTGCGTATTTACTTGGGGGACGCATGTGGGAGAGATTTGTCTTGACCACAGGCAGACTACAGGGAGAGGCGGGGGAGCAAGACAGGAGAGCCCCACAAATCTCACTTGTGAACACATCCCGCCCAAAGCGGACCTGCTGCTTCACACATTTGATTCCTGCAGCCCACAGCTGCTTTCTTCCTTGTTTACATTTCACAAAAGTTTTAAGGCTTTTTATTTTTCTTCTCAGTGTAACTTTGGCAAGATCACTGATTCCCCAAAGCCAGCTTCTCCATGTCCTAATGAAAGTTGTTAACTGTGTGGGATCATCTCCTGAGCAGAAGCCAGTCCATGAGATGGAGAAAAGGCCATTAACTCAGTTCTCCACTGTTTAGAGGGCCAATTTCAGGCTCTCCCATGACATCCTCATAGAAAACCAACATGGTTGGAGCCAATAACCTCTCTCCCAAGATCACTCCAGAGCAGTCTGGAACAGTGCAGAAGGAACTTCAGGGGAAATTCTGATGTGTGCAAACATGCACAGGCATGCAGTCTACAGAGTTCTCGTTCATTCTCCAGCTTCAAACTGCACAAAGATCCTGATGTCCAGGCATGTGAAGGAACAGAGCAGAGGCCAATGGGCACAGCCATGGGACCGCCTGGCACGCTGGGCCAGAAGGGGGACGGGGAATTCATTCACCAGGGCACGGGGGCAAGCGTTTCAGTTTTATTGGGGTAGGTATGAGTCATTTTTAAATGCATCCATGGCAGAATGGCTGTGTTTGTTTGTTTGTTTGTTTTGTTTTGTTTTGTTTCCAGACAGGGTTTCTCTGTGTAGCCCTGGCTTTCCTGGAACTCACTCTGTAGACCAGGCTGCCCTGGAACTCAGAGATCTGCCTGCCTCTGCCTCCTGAATGCTGGGATTGAAGGCATGTACCACCACTGCTCAGCTTATGATATGACTTCTAATATTAACATAGCAGCCTCTTATTTTGCTGAACCTCAACTTCCAAGCCAACCCTCTGTAGCCAGGCATTTAGGGGTTTTCTGATTTCTCACTTTCAAAATCAATACTATAGCTGAGCACAGGCCAGTAATCCTAGCACTTAGGAGGCAAAAGCCTGAACACAGGTTTGAGGCCAGCTTCGGCAATATAATTAAGACCCAGTCTCAAAAACACACCAAAAAATGGGGGCTAGAAAGCTCCTCAGCAGTTAAGAACACTGATGTTCTTACAGGACTAGGATTTGGTTCCCAGCACCACACAGCAGCTCACAGCCATCTGTCACTCCAGTTCTGGAAACTCAACCCCTACTTCGGGCCTCCTCATGCACCAGGCACACATGTAAATATGTAGTTTACTAACCTGACTTTCGGAGATTTTGTAATGATCTGTGATCCTACAGCCTTGATATTTTACCTTCACCCAGCTCTGCTAACCTTGACCAATTTGTCAGGGTAACCTGGATCACTCCTGCTATAAAGTGTCCTTCTTAGGTTATTAATAAACTGCTGTGGGATGTTCTGTATGTCAAATGTGTTTCTCTGATTGGTTAGTAAATAAAACACTGATTGGCCAGTAGTCAGGCAGGAAGTATAGGTGGGACAAGCAGAGAGGAAAATTCTGGGAAGTGGAAGGCTGAGGAAGAGAGACCTGCCAGCCGCCGCCATGATAAGGAAGATGTAAGGTACCGGTAAGCCACAAGCCACGTGGCAACTTACAGATTAATAGAAATGGGTTAATTTAAGATATAAGAATAGTTAGCAAGAAGCCTGAGCCATTAGGCCAAACAGTTTAAATAATATAAGCGTCTGTGTGTTTATTTTATAAGTGGGCTGTGGGACTGCCGGGGCTTGGCGGGACCCGGAGAAAAAACTCTCCAGCTACAATAAACCTAACCACTATTCTCTGTGTTTATTGGCCACTTGCATAATTTTTATGAACTCTCAGTTTATGCTTAACTACATTTGCATCCTGATGTTTGTCTTTTATTCAATATGAATGATATACGTATTTTTAAGATTTATTGTGGGTGATATTTTATTTGCGCTTTGATAAATAAAGCTTGCCTGGAGATGGGGGGTGGGGGGGAAGGCCAGCCATTTTAAGTAAACAAAGTCAGGCAGCACACACCATTAATCTGATCACTTAGCAGGGAGGGTCTCTGTGTGTTCAAGGCCATCCTAGGAAACAGAGCCAAGCGTGGTGACATAGGACTTTAATCCCAGTACCAACCATAGAGACCTGGAGGTCTGTACAGACAGACAGTGACAAGGAAGTGAGGTAGCTGGGCTAAGAGCCAATAAGAGGGCAGAAAAGCAAGGCATATAAAGGTGTGGGTAGACAGGAAGTAACTCGCATTTGGAAGCTGCAGAGTTGGTGAGGTAAGGTCGGCTGGTGGCTCTCACTATTTCCCTGATCTCTAAGGCTTTCACCCCTATATTTGGCTCCATGTTTTTTTTATTTAATAAGACCATTTTGAAATTCATCTACAATTTATTTTTACTATTTTTAATTAGAGGTACAGTTGTGTGTGTGTTGTGTATGTCCAAGTGTGTCCTAGTGTCCATGGAAGCCAGTAGAGTTGTAGCTCCTGGAGCTGGAGTTACAGGTGGTTGTGAGTCACCCAGTAGGAGTGCTGGGAATCAAACTCTAATCTATTGGAAGAGCAGTACCTGCTCTTCATCACTTAACCACCCCTCCTAAGAGTATGTCCCTGGGTGGTGGTAGCACATGCCTTTAATCCCAGCACTCAGGAGACAGAGGCAGGCAGAGCTCTGTGAGTTCAAAGCCAGCCTGGTCTACAGAGTGAGTTCCAGGACAGCCAGGGTTGTTACACAGACAAACCCTGTCTCAAAAAAAAAAAAAAAAAAAAAAAAAGAGTAAGTACCAGAGCTCTTGTGTCTTAAATAAGATTCTTCCAACATAACTTCAAGGGCTACTAGCCAAAGAATATCTACCTCAGAGGGGTTAAATCCCTCCATTCAATATGATGGAGGAGATTTTATTCCTGGCCTAAATGAATGACAGCTGTGTACCCTGATGTGAAATAATATGACTTTGTACTTGGTGTAAAACTGCAGCTGAACTCTAAGCTGTGGTCTTGGCGGTATTTCCTGACAATGAGTTCCCTGGATTATGTTTTACTAAAGGGGGGCCTAGAGAAAAGGAGGAGGAGGAAGAAAGGATGAGGGGAAGAAAAGAGGAGAGGAAGGACTGGGACAAAGCAAAGGAGGAAGAAAGAATGGAGGAGGGGGAGATGGGAGGGGAAGAGGGAGGGGGAGGAGCAGACCACTCCTCTCACCTTCTTAAGGTTTTAGTGACCCCTTGGTTCCGTCCCCATGGCCTCGCTCTCCTTCCATGAGCCGAGCGGAAGCCACTTCCAGGGCCTGGTCAGTGAAGAAGTTCTCGGCGTCCCTGCTAGCCCTTATCTGATGTCCTGGACCCCTTATCTACCAGCCCCGGGAGGCTGTGCAGGGCAGGAATCCTCTAGAGATGCCGCCTAGCTGCCCTCGGAATTCTGTGCCCTCACCATGCCCCCTGCTGGAGGCCTCAAATCATTTGGGATCTTAATCAGCCGTCTTTGATTCTGGAACGCCAGGAGGGGCTCATGAAGAGCAGCCAGGCCAGCAGCCTGGCATCGCCGGATCCTAGGAGCCTCCTCCACCAGCCCAGACCCCTTTGGAGGAAAGTAGACTCCAGACATTGGAGAGGCGATTATCCTCAGAGATCACTTCATTCAACTCCATTTTTGCAGATGGAAAAGAAAAAAATAAGGAAGAGAATATCCTGATCATAGTTCATTATCTTATTGGCAATACAGGAGAGAGGTAATTGCTGCTTTGTTCCTGGCTTCTTTGAAAAGACAGATCAGAGAAGTACAGAAAGCTCACTGACCTAAGAATGAAGGCAATGGTGTGGGGTGAGGGTGGGAAGGAAGGCCCCTGTGAACTCCCAGGAGGGCACTCAGAACCCAAGCCAGCATTCCACAGACTTGTGTCCACGCAATACGCATGCCTGCTTCCTTCAAAGAAAAAGAAGCGAGTTTCGAGTTTTTCCAGAGCGCTCCAGACTTGGTCTCATGCGTACAGCCCCAGCGTACAGCACAGAAAGGACACCGGACACCGGACACTTGGCTTATGAAACCTTCAACCCCAAATCCTTAGCTCGGTTACTCACATGGGCAACGTGGGCCCCAAGATTTGTTCCGTTTCAGGATTCTAGCCCTCAAGTTAAAACCAACCCAATTCCCCAGGAATAATTTCATGCCATCCACCTGCCTCAGTCCACCCAGCCACTTTGTTCTTGCCTGTCTGCTGAGCAAACGCAGGCCACTCCACCCTTGCTGAAGCAGCCTCATCCTGTCCATGCTTGCTTTATCCCTTCCTTTCCCCTTCCCGTTCGTTCCCCATCTTGAGTCTTTCAGCCCTGATCTTTGACTGATGTGGGGGGAGGGGCTCAATGTCAGAGTGTTTGCCTAGCGTATGGGATGCTCTGGGCTCCATTCTTGAGCTGCAAAATAAATAAATAAACAAACAAATGAGAAACAAAACACAAAACCTGAAAAGCTCTGAGCATGGGCCTTTAACAGAGACGAGCCCTTCGGGTTTGGAGGCGGTAACTGTTGCTCCCCTTTCCTGCTCTAAGAGCAAGCGAAGTCAGGCCACTGCAAGGTTCTGCCCGCCCAGTCCACTGGCACCCACGTTCATTACCAAGTAAAATACCTGCTTCACATGCCACAGGCAGTGAACGGCTTTCACAGAACGCCCATTCAAATGCACCAGCCTTCTCTACAGCCCAGACTTATTTTCATGACAATATACCCTGAAATCCCCTGACCCTCACAGGCTTTGCTAGTACTTCCCATAAAGTTCTCAAGACCTGGTGGCTATTGGAGGAGCAATTCAGAATGCATAGTCTTTAATAAATAAAATTGCTACTACTCACCAACACACCAAGTTAAAATGTTTCTCTTTTCCCAGTACAGTTGGGATGGGGGAGGGTAAAGATCCCCTCAGACAGTCTTGTTCCTGTTGCACTTAGCCTTTATAATTCCGCAGTGTTTGCCATTTACTGCTAAGACGCCTACAGTAGTGGGCAGAGCTCAACAGTTAAGGCCTCTGGCTGCTTCCAAAGGACCTAGGTTCAATTCCCAGTATCCACAACCAGCTCACAACCAGCTGTGACTCCAGTTCCAGGGGATCCCATGCTGTCTTCTGGCCTCTGCAGGCACCAGGCAAGCAAATGGTGCACAGACATACATGCAGGCAAAACCACAAAACGACCATAAATACAAACACGAGTGTGTGTGTTATTGTTGTTGATGGTGGTGGATAAACAGCAGGGTGTGATCCCGTACCCAGGAAGCAGAGGCAGGAGGACATGATTCTGGCAGCTGGGGCCACCCAGAGAAACCCTGTCTCAAAAAACAAACAAACTTACAGTGGAACTGGGAACATCACTGTGTTCGCCTGGCATATGGGAGGTGCTGGGCTTGACCCCCAAGATTACCGAAGGAAAAAGAAATACAACAGCATAAATTACACCTTGCTGGCAATGGATACAAAACTGATGAAGGAGGCTGGATTTGTCTGAGAGATCTCACTGCACAGGCAGGTGGATGGAGGTCGGCGGGAATCTGGAGGCCAAAAGGAATGCTGCTGAAGGACTCCCAAGCTTGAGCTGCCGTGACTAAGCCACCAACTGCCAACTAGGCCTCTTGGGCCAAAGCAAATTCCTACTTCAGCCTGTTGCTGCTCGCTGAGGAATTCTTCCTGGGCAGGTTTCCCAAGCTGATGGCTCCGGTTTCAGGACAGGCCTAGATAGACTGTTTAGTTAACAGCAGTCCCTGGGTACCACCACCTGGGAGGGCAGAGTGTGAAGACACCCCAACATGGGTGCCAGGGATTCCCCACCCCCCAGGGTTAAAGTAAACTCATTTAAATTAGACAAGGCAACACCTGCAGCCATCCTCTGACCCTTGGACCAAGGTGACAAGGATGGGCTGCTGGGCTGTGAGGGCCAAGGCGATGCAGTTAAAACATCCACAGTAAGACTCAAGATACCTCCATGTGCAACAGTCAGTTCTCGCCAGATGATACGGGAGGAACAATAAATGAAGATATCAGGGAGACAGATCAAAAACAAGAGCGAGCCGGGCAGTGGTGGCGCACGCCTTTAATCCCAGCACTCGGGAGGCAGAGGCAGGCGGATCTCTGTGAGTTCGAGGCCAGCCTGGTCTACAGAGTGAGCTCCAGGAAAGGCGCAAAGCTACACAGAGAAACCCTGTCTCGAAAAACCAAAAAAAAAAAAACAAACAAACAAAAATCGAGTGGGGAAGTGAGGAAAGAGGAAAAGGACTACCCAACCAAAGCAGTCATTAAAAAATCAGAAGTGCTTTGACAGCCCTTAATCCTAGCATTTGGGAAACAGAGGCAGACAGACAGATCTTTGTGAGTTCAAGACCAGCCTGGTCTACAGAGCAAGTTCCAGGACAGCCAAGACGACACAGAAAAACCTGTCTTGAAGAAAAACACACAAACCAAATCAGAAATGCACACTTGATATCCCAACACTCCAGAGGCAGAAGGCTCAGGAGTTTAAGTTTATCCTTGGCTAGTGAGTTTGAGGCTAGCCTGAGCTATGGAAGGCTTATTTCAAAAGACAAGAGGGAGAGATGGAAGGAAAGGAAGGAAGGAGAGGATGGGGAGAAAAACATATGTGCCAGGTTAGAACAGAGTCATGAAAGGGAGCTGAAAAAACTGCCTGATTATCTAAGAATTCTTTAAATTTAACAACTCACCCTAAAGTAAACCTTATCTATATACACCTTCAGTCACCCATCTCAGAGTTCTTGGGCTCAGTTACTATGATTTAAATGCTCTTTTTGCATCTGAGTTTCCTGGCTACTTTCCCAAATTGTCCTTTCTACTTTGCAAAGACTGGTCAATCCCACTCCAGTGCAGTGGTGCCCACCGCTAATTCCAGCACCACACTAGAGGCTGAAGCAGGGGGACCTCAGATTCAAGGCTAGCCTGGTCTACATAGTGAGGCTTTGTCATCTAGGACTTATTTTCAATCCTGCTTAGAGGGGCCCTGGGCCCATTTAGGCAGCCTGGACTTTGTGGTCAGTTTCCAGCACTACCTTGTCATGGTCATACTTCAAACTTCCAAGAGCCCCGAAAGAAAACCTATGGCATCCATTTAGAACAACTGTTTCAGCAGGGACCAATATCACCCTAGAACCCTTTACCTTCTCTGAGCTGGAAGCATAGACTATAAATTCAAAAAGAGGACAACCCTCAGGAAGAGCTACAGTGTAAAACCAGAGAGGAGCCGACAGGCTTCTTACTCAGGTCCACCTAGGACCCGGCCAGGAGGGGCTTGAAAGACTTCAAACAGGTCTTTAGCAGCTCTGTAAACAGGTGAGCTGTCAAAATGACCCCAACACACACACTCTTCCCTAAGCCGAAGTTTAGCAAAACAATGAGAGCAAAACAACCCTGGGAGGAGGTCTGGGAATTCTTGCATCCCGTTAAAATCATAGCAGCAGCAGCCCAAGCAGAGGCAGCCTAGGGCAGAGCAGGAGGCGGCGTTGGTGAGCATTTCAAGCTCCAGATTTTGCATTTATAGTGTAAAGTGCTCGTTGAAAGGATTAGCTCCATTATTAATCCAATAATCAAGTAAAGTCTGGGTCAAAGCTTATATAGAGATTCCTGATTGGTCAGGAGAAACAGGACACCTCTAAGGGCTGAGGGCTATCTGTGGTTTATCATTTGCCTCAGGTGGTCTGTTTGTTTGTTTGAGCAATCAGACAAGTTTAAGAAGGAAGGCTATCAAGAATTTCTGTGTGGAATCCTATTATTAAGCACAAACATAATTTATTCCTTGATTTTTTTTTTTTAGGCTGTATTTTAGTAGTGTTAACCAACATTTTGTTTTTGTTTTTTTAGGTAAATCAGTCTTGCCCGTAGGTCACTTCACTTGGTGGGTGATGGGACACCAATCAAAGCAGTGTGCAGCGTTTTCCTCTAGACGCATTTGACAAATCCAAGCACTCTGATGGGTGCAGTTCACAGAAGCTGAATGAGAGCAAGAGGAAGACAAGGCAGTCTCTGGCACAGGCTAATGTCCGAGAGTGCGGCAGGCTAGATCCGGAGTCGGGAGAGACGGGCTTGTCTGGCAACCGCCACCTGCACTGTTGTCCCTCTGCTTCAGCTCTGACCCGGGGCTCTTCTGCTGTGTGCACATTTGTTCACTTTGTAATAGCAAGTATGCATGCACGATTCAGCCCTCTGTAAAAGAACCGGAACGCTCGACCCTCAGTAGTAAACCCAGGAGTGCTAGGAGAGGACACCGGACTGATCATTTTACTCACTGGCTGCTGCTTCCTGACTGCCCCATTCTAGCGCAACTTTGTTACCAAGTATGCAGGTGTCTGGATCAACAGAGAACGGGTTACATTGACTTACTAGTTGTCGCTCTCATTCGCCCACTTCCTGCGCATGCTCACCTCAAGGCCTTCTCTCCAGGTATCTTCAGGGCTCGATACCAGGTTGACCTATGTGAAACGCATGTGAAACGCGTCCTCCCAGATCTTCACCCCTCTTTCATGCGTGGCTTCCAGCAAGCATTCGTGCTCACCTAATTTATTATTTTTACTTCTCAATTGGTTGACCTTGTTCTAACATATGTTAAGCACCAGTGAGTCTCAATGTCTGGATCTCAAGATACATTTGAGGTGAAAAAATGAATACATATTTGTACTGGTATAGTGGAGATATGATAAGTTATTGGCATTTTTTTTACCTTAAAAGATATTTAACATAGCCAAATGAATATAAAAAGTAAAGAAAATTTTAGCTAAATGTATTTAGTCAATTCCTTAAGCTAAAACACACAAAATGACTATAGTTGTAGCAGGCAGATAAGGATAGACAGGGGAAAATGGGTGTTATTAACCATGAGTTGTGCCAGGTGGTGGTGGAACACGCCATCTTGAAAATCCAAAATAATAATAATCACCATCATCATCATCATCATTAGTTGTACTGTATATTTAACTGCTTCCCCTGCCCCCTCCTCCCCGAGACAGGGCTTCTCTGTGTAGTTTTGGTGCCTTTCCTGGAACTTGCTCTGTAGACCAGGCTGGACTCAAACTCACAGAGATCGGCCTGCCTCTGCCTCCCGAGTGCTGGGATCAAAGGTGTGCGCCACCACTACCCTGCTTTTAACTGTTTTTAAAATTACTGTAGCTCCTAGGCATTTTCCAGGTACTGTCATGAATTAATGTCCATTTTTGGCTTGCCCCCCGCTGTAGTGTGAGCCCCTTGTTGATATGGCCTATTTCATACATCTCTGTTTCCTCTTGTAACAGTATTAATATACTGCAAGCAGTACATAAACTAGAAAGCATGCTTTTATGCTTATGAAAATAACCACATGAAATCAATTATCATATGCACATGAGTGTGTCTTCTTGATGTATGTTATACAGTTTGGCAATAAAATAATTCAGAGTTGTTTTTTTTTCTTTTTCTTTTTTTGTTTTGTTTTGGTTTGGTTTTTGTTGTTGTTGTTTTAAGACAAAGTTTCTCTGTGTAGCTCTGGAAGTCCTGGAACCAGCTCTGTAGACCAGGCTGGCCTTGAACTCACAAAGACACACCTGCTACCACCTCTGGGGAGAGTGTTATTGTTGTTGTTGTTGTTTTCAAGACAAAGTCTCTGTGTAGCCCTGGCTGTCCTGGAACTAGCTCTGTAGCCCAGGCTGGCCTCGAACTCACAGAGATCTGCCTGCCTCTGCCTCCCTAGTACTGGGATTAAAGGCATGGGCTACCACTTCCTGGAGGGGAGAGTTTCTTAATCGAACACAGCCTTGCTTACAAACATACTGTTGACAGATTATCAACTGTCATAAAAGTTTAAGATGGGAGAACAGAACATTTTAAAACGCGGAGAGACAAAATGTCCTTTTTTTTCTTCCTTTTTTTCTTTAAGGAGAGATAACATCAGCACTGTGGAACATACAAGGCAGAACATTTCAACCTGAAAAGTCACCAGCAAAAGGATGACCATGGGCCTGTGAGATGGCTCAGGGGTAAAGGCGATTGCTGCCATGTGTGTAAGCTTCATACACACACACACACACACACACACACACACACACACACACAATAAATATATAAGTAAACAGTGATATAAATAATAAAAAGATGATCCATCTTTAGGGCAAACTTTCTAACTAGAAAAACCTTCCTAGTGCAATCTAAAAAGATTACCTGCACCTCACTGGGGTTTGTAATTTACTCTCTAAGAGTTTGCTCTGGGGGAGTGTTTCCAGAAAATGCAGGCAGGCCTCCGAGGACCGATTGACCAGGAAAGACTGCAAGCTGCAGCTCAGGGCCTCTCCCTTGCTCGGGTGACTGGCAGCCTCGGCCAGCTATAGAGGCACTTTCTCTTGGAGTCTCAACCCCATCAAATGCCTCATGACCCTGATCCATTCCTGCAGCGGCCCGGTAGAATTTCAACATTAAGAAAATTCGGGGCATTTCCCCTTTAATCCCAGCATTCTAGAGGCAGAGACAGCCGTAGAAGCCAACATGGTCTACAGAGCTAGTTCCAGGACAACCAGGGCTACACAGAAATTCCTGTCTCGAAAAAAGAGAGAGAGAGAATCTCAGATTCACAGAAGTGACCCACAAGTCCTGGACTACTTCAAACTTTGACCGTTTGAGCAGAGAAAGCAAAGGACGTTTGACTGTGGTCTCCTTACCTTATCGTATCATTAGTTAGTTTGCCCAGAATGCAAAATGAAATCCCGAGAACCACTAGATAAAAGCTACTTTCATTAAATGCTCGTGCAATTCTAGATAGACATTAGCCGTAAAAACTAGGTAATACATACTCGTTAAACCAGATTGTTAGTACTCAGTACTTAGACTCAATAGTGAATGAATTATCCCTATTGGTGCTAAGTATAACTTGGGGAAAATAAATACTCATCCACTTTCATTCTTAATTCGTTTGACTCATGTAGTGCCACAAAACTAAGCAGTAAAGCTAAATGTTAATTGTGCGATTAAAGTAAATGTGCAGCCGTTTTTTTTACACCAAACTCAAAACAAACGAAAATAAAAAATAATTTTAAAAAAACCCGAAAATTATTGCCTTAGATTTGGGTTACTTAAGTTTGACTCCTGCTACTACCAAGAAAGCTTAAGTGGCGGTGGAGATGTGGGTGGGGATGTCTCCTACAATCAACCGCTTTCCCACCCTTGTCCCACGGTCTAGCCCCTGGCCGAGTTTCTAACATTTGTTCTTCCACTCCCCAATGGACTTAGCAGTTAAATCTTAAAGGGTGGCGACCGTAGTAGGTTTTTAAGTGACAGCAGGCGCCCTGGATCGGCCAGACCGCGACTTTACTAGGGAAGCTGGCCCTTCCCCTCCATCCCAACTCAGGTCAGTCAGGCTTTCCCGCCGCCTTCCCCCGCTCCAAGTCCCTCAACTTGGGACTGGTCCTGTGCTCTTCTCGGTGGAGACTCTCAGGAAGGTCCCCTTGGAATGGCCACGCCAGCAGGGTAAAGTTACCAGGGACAGCAAAAGGGCGGCCTCTGAGCACTTCCAATAGGACGCAGCCAGTTCCCGGCCTGGGACGCCCGGGGAGGAGGGGGAAGGAAGTGTCGCCACCAAATGGAAGGAGGGCAGCGAGACCCACCTCCGGCTCCCTCCCGCGCCCGCCCTCGGCCCCACCTCCCCCGGCTTGCACAAAGCCGTCCCCAAGACGGGGACCGCGACGGATCAGGCCCAGCGCCCCGCGGCTCACGCCGCAGCTCCCCGCCAGTCTGGAGCTACGGTCCAGGTCGCGGGGTGTCCGGAGTCCCCGCGCCCCACGGTCCCTCCTTTCCATCGATAGCCTCGGTGAAGGCGGATCGAGCCCCACGCCCGAGGTGGCGGCCTCCGAGCAGTGGGCCGCACAGTCACCGGACGCGTAGGAGCCTGCGACGTCGGGGCGCAGGAGACTGGCCCAAGTGTGGGTGCCCCTTCGTACCGGGCCTCAAAATCAGTCCCCCCGTTTCCCAGGGCTGCTGCCCCGCACCTGCGTGGGGGGACCGAACAATGCGTTTGTGGCGGGAGGGAGCGAGGCGCGGGCACACCCACGGGCCCCTCCATCGCGGCCTGCCCGCGCCTCGCTCCCGTCGGGGGCCCACGCGGAGCGCACACGCACCCCGGGGCGCCCCAGTGGGGAAGATGGCCGTGTCAGCGTTCGCATAAAAGCCCTTTGTTGAGCGCACACAAAAGCGGCCCAGACCGCTTTTCCAGCAGGCCCTTTGGCCTAATCGAAGGAGGACGGCTGAACTTCCAAACGGTCCAGGAAGTCCAAGGCTGGGGAGCACCTCCAGGCAAGGGGGTGACTACAGGCCTCCCGCCACCGTCCACCAAAATCTCAATCAGTGCCCAAGGGTTCGTCCGGTCAGGGCAGTGGGAGCTGAGGTCATTCGTCAGGGAGGAAGCGGAGAAAACCCACGTTTACTAGCCAGGCCCAAAAGGGGTATTAAACATTCACGTTCATGTAGGGTTTTCTCCCCTAAATCGGAGTAGAAAGATAATCCGAGAGGGTCTGGATCCACCAAAAAGAAAAAAAGTAAAAAGAAAGAAAAAAATACAAAAACAAAAACCAACAATAGCAACTTAAAAAAACACAACAAACCAGTTGCCGTCAGCCCAAAGTGGCAGCGGCCGCCGGCGCGTGCGATCCACTTACTTGTCCGACTCTTGTGACATGTTTGATCCAATGAACTCGCTCCCCTTTTCCTGGAGCCTCAGCCTCTGGTG
>CABHPP010016867.1:0-21885 GCA_902168425.1 Peromyscus attwateri | reverse complement strand
GTGTGTGTGTGTGTGTGTGTGTGTGTGTGTGTGTGTGTGTGTATGAATCTCATAAGTTTCCATATGGCTTAAACAGCACCATCCTAAGTCCAGTCTCTGTCCTCTACTCCCAAACTTCTGCCCACTTAAACCCTTCTGCCTATTGTCTCCCTTTCCTTTCTTATCACCTGGGTTCTCTTTCCCCCTTTCCTTTATGATCTCTTTCTCCCCGTCTTCACAAATAGTCCCTTTCTAGTTTCTTGGATTCAACAATTATACCAAGTTAAACGCACAGATCTGATATTTTGATCCCAAGATCTACATATGAATGATTGTTGTCTTCTGGGTCTGGGTGACTTCATTCAGTACAACATTTTTCAGTTTATTTGAAAATTCCATTTTCTACAGTTGAATACAATTTCATTGTGTGTAGGTATCACATTTATGTTACCCAGTCATCAGTGTATGAACAAAAAGACTGTTTTAATGTTGTTACGGATAGAGCAATGATGAAAATGAATGAGCATGTGTTGTGTGTATGAGTGTATGTATGTGTGGGCATACATGTGTCATAACAGTATTTGTAGGTCAGAGAATAACTTATGTGCCTGAGTCAACTGACTCATTCTACTACATGGGTCCCTGAGAGCAAACTCAGGTTGTCATGAATGGTAGGTGCCTTTACTTGCTGCACCATATCACCAGCCCCTGTCTCCTTTTTTTTTTTTTTGAATATGGAGTTATTATTAAAAACCTATTATTGGTGCTTTCTTTGCCTTTCATGTATTCCTTAATTGGGTATTGTTTGCCTGCATTTGACAATGACAATGTCTTCATATATTTGTGACTCCTGCAACCAGGAAAATATGACTGGGACTAGTGGATTGAGCCCAGGAATGTTGCAAAGTTCTTATACTGCCTGAGATAACTGCACACAAGGAAATATTCATTTCTAAATATTAGCTGGGGATGAGAAATCCTTGTCTGATGCAGCCTTTTCATACTACTTTTTGACTTTCCTCTTTATTTGAGGGTACTGTTGACCACATAAGGGGATATTTTCAGTTTGTCCTTTAAAAACTAAGCCTCTACCACAGTGGCCCTATGACTTTATGCTGCCTGATTGTTCAGAAATAGCATTTAATCATTTAATGTTATTGTTGTTAAAATTGTTGTGCGATAATGCCCAGTAAGTTCTGAGATGGATCGTAGTTTTAGTATTTAAATAGTAGGAAACTACTATACATTTTAGGACTGGTAAAATATGGAACTTGCAGCTTCATCCACAGAGGTTCTAAGGAGTTAAGAAGACTTATCCCAGGTTCATGAAATGGCTTTTTGGAACACATTCCCTAGGGTGGGATACCTTGCTCAGTCTTGACACAGGGGAAAGGGGCTTGGTCCTGCCTGAATTTAGTATACTACATTTTGTTGACTCCCCAAGGGGGGGGGGCTTACCCTCTCTGAGGAGTAGGGGGAGGTGGGATTGGGGAAGGTAGGAGAAGGGGAGGGGGAGTCGGGATTGGTATGTAAAATGAAAAAAAAATCTTTTTTGTAAACAATAAATTAAAAAATGAAGAAGCAACACATAGCTAATAAATGGAAATGTTGGACATCTGATGTTAGACTTCATTTTGAAGTCTTTTTGGTGAATTGGGCTAAGACTGGGAATAGGATCCTAAACCTGCAGGATCAGAAAAATAAACTAGAAGGAAGAATGCTGGGGTCCAGTCCTGGCTCAGGTTCAGGTCGGGAGACAAGGAAATGGCATTGGCCAGGGAAAAGTTCTGACCACCAGGTGGATTGCACTCAAGTGGCCCCAGATAGCTCCAGCTCTCTTATTTATACTTTGAGTTTTTCTACCAGGCTTATATGAACAGCTTTATTATTGGCTCCTATTTTTGACTTCTAAGAACTACATTATATTGTAAGAAATACCTCGTAATCATTATAAAAGTCACCATTGTTCCTCTATATGCTTCCCCAAATATACTTTCCCACCCCCTACGTAACCATATTCTAGGCACTGAGATCAGCAGTTTTGCAGGCTTAACTAAGTATCGAGCCAGACACATCCTGCTCTCACAGCACTTATGTCAGCTGGCAGCTACTTGTGGTTACAAAGTTAAAAAGTAATAAACATAGGTTCAATGCTTTAAGGACAACAATATTCAAACCCAGACAGTTTTTTCATGTCTGCAAGACATGTTTTTATACATGTCCCTTTTTTTACAATGGGGTCGCATGTCTCAATCTCTCTATAAAAAATAGACTTTGATAAGGCACTCTTTTCCCATCCCACCACACCAGATTTCTTCCACCAATATAAGCTTCTATGTATGGCAAAGATGGATCTATCCATCCCACATTTCACATTGTATTTTTTTTTCCTTTTGGATCATACCAGAACCTACTATTCATTGTATATGCTTCGTGTCCAGGGAATTTACTCTGAACAGCTGGCACTATGTGCATTCCAGAGGCTCTTGTCCTCTTCTGTGTTTGCATGCCTTACTCTCCTTTCCAGAACTGTGAGACATGGTTAATGTTCCAAGTGTTGTTTACTCATATGTACCTAACTGTCTCTATCTGGTCAGAAAAGTTTCTAGGCTTAGGCACTGTAGTTAATAATTCCAGATAAGAGATTTCAGAAACATTAGCCCCCCTGTTGAATCTCAGGAGAAAGTATTCTCAAAAGAACAGATTTCCCAGGGAAAATTATAGCTGTTGCACTTGAGACTGGTAGAATAAAACCCAAACTACCCAAAGAATCAACAACATAATGAGAGAGAAAAGAGCCTGCAAGCTGCATGAATTTTGCAAATTCCTACACTGTCCTGTGGTCTACTGGTCCTTGCCAAGTGACAATCCATTTCCATGGGTACCTTGCCCTAAGGAAACTTACTGAACAGGTAGTCATATGCTGATCCAAAACTAGGGTCCCAACAGATGAATATGGAGAGAAGAACACATACTTCCCAAATAACACTATTCTTAAACAGCAATCAATTTCCCATCCTCTATAGCATAATACTTAGCACATCTCTAAGAAGAGCAAACTGCTAGTATTGTTGAAGATGTAAAGTAGCAAGGTCATTCGACATGACCACTCTAAAGCAATCATAATACTTAAACCACACAGTGCTCTGCTGTAAAACACAGCCAGCATTTGACCACACAGCAAAGTATCCTCCCTGGACTAATTATTTTTTAAAAGTTAGACAGAAAGCCGTTAGAGTTTTAGGCACTCCTGTCAACATAGGAGTGAATAAAAGAACGTTTCTGTCAAACCTGTGGTTTAAAGAGTATGGTATTCTGTGCTATTTATTTTTCCTGGATTGAGAATATTTTCATCATACAAGCAAGCAATAAGCTGGGTGTAATGATATTTTTGCTGTACTGGATGAGAAAAGTAGGCAATTGTGAAGGGTACTGTAAACACTAAGTGATATCAACCCCCTAAAAAAGGTGGCAGGGTTGAATCTTCTTCAACTGAAGCCACAAAGTGCACTATGCTTTTGTAAGCAGAAATTGAGTTCTTTTACATTCACTATAGATAGTACAAACTATGAAACTGTGAGTGAATCTGAGTGAAATCCCAGTTGACATGCTGAAAGGTCACTGGATAATCCCACAAATTATCTAAAATTAAATGAAATTCTTTTAAAGGAAAAGGCACAAAGAAATCAGAGTAAACAAAACGCTTAGTTGGCACAAAGCAGAGGATCTTTAGACATAATTGGAAGATTGGGGTGGATTTTGAATTTAGCCTCTGTTGCTTACTGGTAGTGAACTTGGCCTGCATCCTCAACTGTTCTCCCTCTGGCTTCCTAAAAGTAAACACCATGCCTACAGCCCAGCAATGGAGGCTAGTGATATTGTTGTGGTACTGACTCCCTGCATGAAAGTAATTGATATTGATGGTATCAGTCTATAACCTGGGCACACATATGACATGGGAGTCTTCTTGTGAGCCTTGCCTGAAAATTCTTAAAGATACACTTATTTCCCTTAAAATAATTATTTATTTTATAAGCAAAAGCTATACACAAACCACTCAACCAACACACTTTGCAAAACTAACACAGACCAGCAGACTCTCATATTTGTCCATAAGAGAATGTCATGCTTCATGAGGCTTTATTATATATATTTTTTGAAACAGGATTCTTTATACATAGATTTTTAAAACCACATACACTGACAACCACTCATCACCCCCTCCCCATACACTCATACACAAAAGAAGAATTCAAAAATACACAACGGCTGTTTCTTCTCCTCTGTCAGATGTAAGTTTTGAAGACTTCAAAATGTATTGGTGGTCAGGTGGGAGAAGACAGTTTTTATAAAATGCAAACGTTTCTAAAAAGACCAATGTCTCCTCTGGCAGCATCAGCTTCAAATAATTTTTCCACTGAGATCATCTCCATTTGCCACATTCTGTTTCATAAAAGCTGATTCAAGCTTTAGACTTCTACAGGGTCTTCATAAAGTGATGTACAGTAATAAAAAATACAAGACTAAAGCGTCAAGATTTTATCTAGGAATATTTATTTCTGATGTCTCCTCATTTTAGAAGAAATTGTGTTGATTTTATTTTTCTTTTTTTCCAACATGATATATTTATTGATTCTTTGGATTTTTTTTTTCTTAAGTATGTCTTTTTTGGTTTATCAAATTTTTCAAATAAGCTATGTGTCAGGATTACATGGGTGTTCATAATTATATTAGTATAATATCATAAGAAAATACAATATTTGAAGAATAGTTCACAGAGAGTCAGGTATTTTATTTATTTAGATGCTCAATTGGTCTTTAGGACATTGTTTATCTTCAAATATGTTTTAAGACCAATCCCATTGATGTTAACGCTGCCCTATAATAAGGAAACTGTTTTATCTCTTTAAAAAAATAATAAAGTGAACAGGAGAAGTGGATCAGATGGTAAGAGCACTTTCATGGAAGCAAAAATATCTGGACTTTTATCCCAGAACCCACAAAAAAGCTGGACATGACTATGTCTACACCTGTATCCACAGGACACAGGGCATAGAAACCGAAGGAATTTGGGATTGTTGGCCAACAGCACAGCTCCACGTAAGTCACACATTGTCATCTGGCTTCTCCGTAATCACACAAGCATGCACATATTCTATACTCAGACACACACACACACACACACACACACACACACACACACACACACACCAAACAACAGAAAAAAGAATGTGCAATTACAATTTCATTTTTAATATATCAATGA
This sequence comes from Peromyscus attwateri, assembly GCA_902168425.1. Classification (NCBI taxonomy): domain Eukaryota; kingdom Metazoa; phylum Chordata; class Mammalia; order Rodentia; family Cricetidae; genus Peromyscus; species Peromyscus attwateri. The sequence goes on along the minus strand of CABHPP010016867.1, from coordinate 16,640 downwards.
TGCCAGTAGAGAACTTATTTTTAATATGATCACAATTACACACAGAATGTATTAGATTAGGTAGTTACCATGATAATTCCTGAATTTGAATGGACTTAGTAAGAATAATGTCGGGCATTTTCAGTTATTTGAGGAGAAGGCATAAGATTTCAGTCACTCACATTATATACTAGTAATCAGTACTTGATTTCATAGGATATGACCCAGTAGTTGAGATTTTTATGTTAACCTCCAGGTACCTTCTTGATGTGTATATGTGCTTCCTCTGCCCCAACCATTATTTCAGAATTAGATTTACATGGTCCGTGATTGAGCACTGATCTTCCTAGATCTCAAAAGCTGCTTAATAAGTATCTCCTTTTGCATTTCTACCTCATGATTTCTCAGGATATTTATGTTTCTTTTTAATTCCACACAACTTTCTAATTTTTATATAACAATATAATCTTTCTCTGTTATTGGCTTACAGATTATTCAGCAACTCATTTTCTCTTATTTATGACGTCGGCTTTTCATGTTCAATGTTGGTATGGCTAAGCTGATCTTAGCAATTTACTTTCATTTTACCGGAAACATTTATCATTTGCAGCCATAGCAATTGTTTTTGAAAAAAATCTCAAACATTGGCATCATTTGGAAATGTTGTGCTTATTGCTAGTTTTGACATATATAAATATATAATCTCCAATATATTTACTCACCTACTGTGAAATTGATCCCCTGATGCTTTTTGCTTTTATTTCCCCCTCTACTAACCAACCTGCTTCTTAACTACTACAGTCTCTTAGTGCATTTCAATTCCTTCCAGGTTTATTTCCCCACCTGTCATTTATGTGCTTCTCTTTGTACTTTTTATTTTGTTTGTTTTTGCAGGAATTTAGATTTTCATGTTTGGCTCAGGCTAACTCCACTATGCATGTATAATATATTTTTCTACCAAGTCCAAAATTATACATAATATAATTTTTAATTAATACTTTGTGTGGTGGGGTGATGTGTGCATGTCCCATAGAGCTCATGTGAAGGCCAGAGTCGACTTTCAGAAGTTAATGTTTCCTTCCAGTCTGGGGTTCAGCTCAGGAAGTGAGATGTACCTACCAAGTGCTGTCACCCTCTATATCATTTTCTGGTCACCCAAATCCTATTTTTTTATGTAAAAATGAACTTTAATGTTATTTAATTTCCCATGGATTCAGGGAGAAGCTTTTAAATTAGGCTTTATTCTGTGAATTTAAACACTTGTAGGGAAATGTTTATTCTGTATAGTAAGCCTTTCTTTTAAGAAATCAGTGTTCTACCTTTCTCAGGTAGATCTGTATACACTAATGTGGAAGGCTTTAAAAGCTTTATGTTAAATATGAAGTATACGATAGCATGCTTTTGGCTGCATGCGTTTTGTTTTTTTACAAATCTTAAAATAACAAGTATACTGTGACAATCTGGTCATTTTTCTATGACCTACAGAGTTTATTTCTTTGAGAATGATACATAATAGTTACTCAGCTGCTTATAGTGGTAGACACCTATAATCACAGTGATTCTTGGGAGGAGGATGCCAGAGGATAGCGAATCCAAGGCCAGACTGGGTTGTTTAGTAATGTCAAGCTTTATAGCTCAGTGGCAGAATGTGCCCTGAACATGGACAAAGCTCTTTCTAGACTTAGTGTTCCATAAAAATATATAAAAACATTGTTCTAAGTGGTTTTTCTATTACAATATGTCACAGTCTTTGCATGAGCCCCAGCTTGTGCAGAGGGATGCTGAGAGGATGCACATAATGCTCTAGAGCATCCCTAGCTAATAAAGCAAGAGCTAGGATCCAAATCCAGGAAGATCAGCTTCAAAATCAACATTCTCAATTAATCTACATGATTCCTTCCAGACATGTTAATCTCTATGGTTAAAACTCTAGGAATAGTTTAAGTATATTTCATTTTTGCCTCATAGCTTCTTGTGCTGATATCTACCATGTGGCTGTTACACAATTTTGGGGGGCTAACATTTTATTAAAGCATTTACCTAAGCAATGGGATGCAAGTATTTTTATTTTCTTCTTTGAAATACTTGGACTTATTCAAAACCCAATAAATTTAAAGGAAAAAGAATAACACAGAGACCCATATGAGGGACCAGTATGTAGAATACAATGTAATATATATGAGATGGTTGCATAAAATGATGGTGTGGAAAAGATGGTTTTCTCAGACTGACAACAGCCATGACCTTCCAAATATCACCTTATCTCCATCCATGTTTGAAGTGATATAAATTATAGTAATACCTTACAAACCACAAAGACATGGATATATTTAAATCAATCTAACAGCAGCATTTGACTGTTCCATATAAGTATCATCCAGTCCAGGATTCATGGCTATATGTCTACTTTTAATTCATCATTCCTTTCACATGAACAAAATGAAGCAGTAACATTATAGAATTAGGTATGATGTGTGACAGAAATATGGCAGTATGGAATGGCTAGGTCTTCTCATTAAAATAAATTTTATGAAGTACATAGTGTCTAAGAGTTGTTAGTTGGTGGGAAGCTGTGCTGTGCTTGGCATTAATCCAAACAAGGACGGAACCCATGGCATTGGATTCATTTCCAAATATTGGTGTCTTTATTCTGCAAAGAAGGCTTAGGGTGAATCATCCCCTAAGCATTCCCCATAAAGACCGTACATATATGCACTCATGTACATCTGTGTGCATAACAGTTTCTGTGTAGTGATGTATTTGATACTATTTGAAATGGTAAGTTGGCTAATATTGCAAATTGCAAGCTAAAGACTATAAATCAGAGAATTATCAGTAACAAGACTCCTATAACCTGCCTATAAACCTAAGTTTTATATAACTTAGAGACAACTTCCTAAATAATGTTTCTGAAACAAGTTAGAGGAATGTGTACAAGAAAAATAATTTCCCTGAGCAAGGTATCACTACACCTTGCAGTCTCTTTTCTGGGTCTTCAGACCTGAGCTCTAACATTGATTTTTGTGACTACAGACTATGGAAATATCCTGCATCTTTAGGATTTGCTCATTTTTATAAACACATGACAGAGTTATTTAAACTAAATTCTTAAATCACATACACACACACACACACACACACACACACAGGCACACACACGCACAGACACAGGCATGCACTATTGATTCCTTGACTCTGCAGCATTCTGACAACAGGATAAGGATGCCCCGAGTATGGGAAAGACACTGATGATTCTTAGAGAAATATAGGAAACAAAGAAAAGGAGCCACACCGTAAGCACATTTTCAATCTGAGACTCCTAAAGACACTGGTCCATTCAAGTTTGGGGAGACACAAATGTGAAAAAGCTAACTTCAGCCAGAATTTTTACTGCCTCAGCTTTGAAATGCCCCCAAATTGGAAAACAAACAAACAAACAAACAAACAAATAAAAACCATGAAATATCAATTACAGAAACTAAAAAGCAAAAGGTGGTCATTAATTTTACGAGTCAGGTTGGGTAAGCCGCAGTCCTGGCTGTGTGGTCAAGCATCGTTTTGGATGTGCTTTTGGAATGTTCTTGGGTAATATAAACATTTTTCTTTTACTTTTGAGATTGTAATATGATTACATCATTTATCCCTTCCCTTTCCTCCCTCCAAATACTCCAAATTGGTGCATTTTTAGTAAAGCCGACTGCTATCTATTAAGTGAGTGAAGCTTCGGAACAAGTTAGAAGCATCTGGTACAAGAAAAATACTCATTCCCTGAGCAAGGGAGAATGATGCAGTATGTATCACTGGGACTTGAACTCTCACACAGTCTCTCCGCTGTGACTGCAGCCAGTGGCCTCAGATTTGAACAGTAACATGTTTTATGTGTCTCCAGACTGTGGAACCATTTGCATCTGTAGGTTAGAATTTACTTGCCTTTATAACTATTTGAGTAAATGAGTCCAATTCTTTAGTCCTCAATATCACTCACACACACACACACACACACACACACACACACACACACACACACAAACACCACATTGTTGATTCCATGGTTCTGCAGAATCCTAATAATAGAACACGTTGACAGCCCTTGCTGATGAAAAAAGTAAACTTGTTCTCTTTAGGGTCTTAAAAAGTCTGACCCTCTAAATAAACCAGTTAGTTACAAACTGATACACTTTCCACACATACTGAGCATGGGAAAAGAGCTTATACAAACTAAAGTAAATGTAGTGCATGTAGCACATTTCTCCAGGGTATTTTTTCTCTTGTCGCCTAGCATTCTGTATGCCTTGAAGTCGGTTCTGCTCTTAGTGTCAAAGGATTAATTTGGGCTATCCTGCAGTAGGATCGGTGTCATATTATTATCCAGGAGTTCTTTTATGTCAGGCTAAACTAGCATAAAGTTGTTGGCAGATGAATAGTACCACCAAATGGAATGAAATTTTCTGTCTTTAAACTGAGTCTTGCAATTAATAGCCCATTTTAAATTATGTGCTCATTGAATCCACTTTCAGGAGAGATGAAGTGCTCTGCACTGTACATGGTATCACTGATTTGTCCAAGTGCTATGAACATAAATCACCTTGGATTCCAATCACCAAGGTCTCACTTTGGTGGTCCTTATGTTTCAATGCCTTGTCTCTAATGATATGAATACTTTATATATGCAAATCTGTAAGGTGTTTGTGTACATTTGCTGCTGGTCTAAAACAGCTTGATTCTTTCATCTTGTAGTGTAAAGTGAGGTAGAAAGGCATCATTAAGAATAATTGAGAGAAGTGGATTCAATAGTATATTTAGACTTTTAGGCAATGGAGGTTTATTTTTTTATCTCAAACAATAAATTCAATAAATTATACATTTTTCATTATCTGACTAAAACCCTTTTGTCTTTAAAAAAAAAATCTGCTCTCTGTGTGAAAGCACCACGGCTGGGGATGCTGTAATCACCCTTCCAAAGATTTCTTGTCCATGATGCCATACATCCCCTGTCTTCTATAGTTTTGAGTTAGGTAATGCTTTGGGTTGAACCCACTTGAATCCAGAGAGATAATGGTATTAAACCATTTCTACATGCGGGATCTCTACATTGGCCCAGTAACATCCATGCTTGTAGCATGAACATGTCAGATATAGAGAGTCCAAAGAAAGATTCCAAATTTCTTAGGTAGAGATAGGTGGAGTCTTCACAAGGAATGTACTTCATGTCATTCAGTCTAAGTCTCCACAGACTGATTAGAGAAGAAATTACTAGGGATTTATCTTGGAGTATGAAAGTAAAAAGAAATCAGTGTCATGAAAGTCAGCCACTTGGATTTTAGGCTTATTGTGCGTATTAATATGATAGTCTAAGCTTTAATTATAGTATACTAATTTAAAGTTTTTCCATTGCATTTCTAATTTTAAAGATTTTCTCCATGTGCAAAATATCCATACTGAATGAACAAATTTCCTTTTATTTTTAAGACCTAATTTAAATACTTCTTTCTTCCTCATACAATAAAAAGGGTTTTACTTTTACCTCAAAACATATTAGTTATATAACATCATGCATTATGTCCTAATATGTTTAATTTTATTATAACTACTGAATTACTCTATTCACCCTATTAATTTAATATCTGGCATATATCAATGTACATAGCAAAAGAGATACATAATGCTATTCCTTATGCTCAAATCTATCCATAAACATATTTCTTTTTTGTCACTTATTACTATGCTAGGTAATCATAGTGTATATTAATATTGCTTAGCTATAAATATATAATAAATGATCGTTTCATACATACCAATGACATTTTTATTTTAATACATTTTAAACAAAAATAATTAAGCTGATTATATAAAAAATTGGAAAATACAATTAATTTTTAAGAAAACAATTCGGACTAGTATCTTACATGCTCACTTTTTTGACTTACTTACAGGTGACTCTTCAGTGGAAGTTAAGAATTCCTTACATTTTAGAAGCCATTAACATTTTGAAGTTGCAGAATCCTGAGGTCAGCAATAAGCAGGCTAAATGGTACCCATGAGGAAGTCAGCACATGTCCCCAAAAGTAAATTTCTTATCCCCTTATCACAAGAAGCAGCCTATTAAGTAGTTATGGTAGTAAATTTTAAATTCCCCTGAAGAAAAGGTTGACAAAATTGAATTATGAAGAAGAGGAAAGAAGATTAAATTACCAGAATAAGGGCAAAGTCTTGAGAGTAACTTCATAGCAAGCTTCAGGCCCAGGAAGTTTTATTAAGTAGGGGGTGGGAGGGATACAATAAGATAACATTGCTGAATTTGCAAACATTGGGGGTTATCAGTGTGTAATGTCTGAAGAGTGTAAACACTGCATGAGAGGATAGAAGGAATTTGTAAAATCTCGACATTTGGGAGTTGAAGTGCAGCATATCCCCAGTCCTAGAGTCCTGTGACAATAAAGTCCACCTTTCCTCTTGGAAATAAGGAAACTGAATCATAGAGAGCTTAGTTAAAGAGAGTGAGGACATCACTTAAGATTTCAGAGAGTGAAGTATTTATAGACCTCACACAAACAGAAACTGCAACCTCTATGGTTCATTTTTTTGTAATAACCTCTTTGAACATTCTTGGGAGGAACGAGGCTGTTTCATGCCCTTTGCCATTTAAAATGGAGCAGTACGTATTCAATAAGTCCCTATATTTGCAGCTTATATTCAAATTAGGTGAAAGGATCACATTGTACCTGTTTCCACCTATTCGTCCAACACTTATCACTGCACTTGTTGTATAAACACCAAAATCAGACACCCACTTGGCATTTTCCACAAGCCAAGTCCATCCAGCCTTCCCAAGCAGAGCATAAGATGGCCAGTCCCAGCACTCCTTCAAACGTTGCTATGGAATTCTTTCCTCTTGATCCCCAAATGAATAACTCACCTAGGAACAAGTAGAAAATTATACCTAGAGTCATGGACTCAGATATCATTTCTATCTGTAAATATTGACATACTAGAATGTAGATTGTGTTATCAAAAGGATTGTGGTCCTCAAGGAAGCCACAGTATTCATTTAGCTATAGCTCCTAGGTGTCATCTCCACACTGAAAATGTGGTATTAGGTCTATTGGAATATCACTGCCATAATCAAAATTTAAACTATATAGATTTAAAAGTCCATTCAACTTTCTTTCAAATGTGTCATTGGGGAAGGCTGCAAACAGACTATGCCCTAAATAATTCCGCATTGTGGAATCAATGACATTCAGGTTGTACCTTACACTGGGTGACTCCAGTGTACACAGTGCCATTTGTCTTCATTTTGATGAAAACACATAGGTAAATGACATTGCATCTCATGGTACACATGCATACTGCTATCTGTTCGATACCATCTGGGAGGCACAGACTGATAAATTCCTTGTACATTACAATAAAAGGGCACTACCTATATAAACTTACGAAGGTATACAAAACATATTGGGAAAATATAAGCATATGAGCATATTAAATCATCTCAGAAAACAGGTTTGAGAGTTTACTGAACACACCAGTCTGACAAAAGGTACAAGGCCATGATCTGGAGTGCATAAAGAAGGATGTCAGACTAACATTGTATTGTCAAAGGCCCTATTATCTGCCATCTGAACACCCATTGCACATGTCAATGACTGACAAAGAGCTAGACTGCAAATTATCAACTTTATTTTGTTATTGTTGTTTCATATCTTATTTTTAATTTTAAAATGGGATTTATTTTTGTCAATTTTAATTATGTGTTGGAGTATATGTATGCATGTGGACACACACATGTGAGTGCAGGTGCCTCCAGAGGCCAAAGGCTTTAGATCCTTTGGAGCTGAGTTACAGACATTTGTAGGCTGCCTGATATGGGTACTGGGAACTGAACTCATGGTAGAGCAAATGTATTCTTTAACTGCTGGGCCATCTCTCCAGTCTCTCCAGTCATGTGTTTTTTCTTTTGTAATTTTTTCTTTTAAAAATCCATATTTATTTCTTTAGCTATCCATACATAATTAAATCATGGCATTTTCAGGAAAATGAATGCAACTGGAGATAATTATGTTACACAAAATAAGCCAAACTCTGAATTAAAAATTCCATATTTTCTCTCATATGGAGAATTTGATTATGATATTCATTTATCTATATATAGATATTTATGTATTATCAAAATCTATATCTATAGATAAAGATAGAAAGACATACGAGTGGAATCAAAATAGATGTGTGAGATTGCTGGAAGGAAGATAAACATTAATGGAAAGAGAAAGGGATCAACAGAAGGGGTTAATGGGAGTGAATTTGAGCAAACCACGTAACATACAAGTATGAAATGTCATAATGAAGCCTATGATTTGGCACAATGAATACTAACACTAAAAAATTTAAAACAACTATATTTTATGGACACATATCAAATGAACAATCAGATATGCGGTTCAGAATTTTAGGGAAAGAATTGAGGATGAAATCATAAATGTGAAAGATATTGCCTAAATTAGCCACAAAACTAGATGATTAATTAAATGAAGGTATTGGATGTGCAGATAGAAGAGAGGTGAGGTTTAAGGTCAGAGGAATGAGAGTTATGGAGCCTTACAGGATGTGTATTAGAAAGAAGAAGCAATGGACTGGGAAGGAGGCAGGTACAGAGGAACAGATGCCAATGGGAGCAATGTCTTGGAGGGTGGAAGGTGGTAGCCTTGTCACATTTTAATACTACTTTAGACTTCATTTACATCATCCCCAGTTTCAGCTCTGACTTCCAAATCATTCTCCTGGTGCTTTTTGAAAGAATTCTTGTTTCTACTAGGACTTGCAAATGTTGTAAGTTAAATCACCTGTCAAGTAATTGGTAACCTATCTTTGAAACACAGACTTCAGTAGTAATTTCATTAATTAAATCAATGAACTTCCCACATGTCTAATGAAATTATCACTGACTTCTTTTAAACTTCACTGGGGAGTTGTTGCAGACACAGGAATTCAGGCAAAGTCCAAATCCCACACAGGAAAGAACAATATACCTTTAAAAGTTTAAAGAAAACTAAATCTCACCTAGTCTCCCACTCCAAAGTTGGGAATAATTCAAATATTCATGCTCATGATGGGTGTTGAGCAAACTTTAAGAACCAAAAATAGCCAGTCCTTATTTTCACCCCTCTTAGTCATAATTAGTACAAGGTTATAGAGTGAAAGGGGGTGAGGCAGAACAGTGGATGGCTCTTAACCTGTTCACCCAGTCAATCACCTGCTTTTACTTTGTTGTAGTTCACCTGCAACCTTTTCCCTGCCTCTGAGGTAACACTTCTCATCTAGACATCAAAGACATTGTTTTCCCATGCGTAGAGCTGACTTACTTTGACTCCATCACTCTTTCTCTACCCATCATGAATACACTCATTGACATAACTACCACACTCAAAAACACTTGAGCTATTTTTCAGAAGACAAGAAGTCCCCAGTATCAAAGCTATTTAGTTAAGTCGGTAGAAGAGTGGAAAGTTGGCATCAGACTTAGCACTGTGTAGATGTGGCTGAACAGTGACATTGACCATGACCACCACTGTCCCTGGTGGTGATGAAAGCCTGATGGAATGAACTCAGCAGAAAGAACTCCTAAAAGTCCTTCAAATAAGATAGTATCTGGAATAGGAAATTCTGAATAACAGCAATGGTGGAGCCATGTCCCTGGTTAAGCTCAAGCAGAAGGGATTTTTGCAAAGAGGGGATCTTGAGTAGAAACAACTGTGCCTTGCTGTATGTCTCTGTATTTTTAAAACATCAGCTTCACCATAGCTAATGAATCACTGCCTGTTTTCTAGGAAAAACATGCTCATGCCCTTTATTATTTTGTATCTTCAATGCCATCAGTCATGTGTAGGAATGGAAAGAACAATACCTTAAAATTCTGTGTGTCCTGAGCCTTGGGATCTGTACTGTTAAGATTAGAGGTGTATGTTACCACGCCCAGATCCAATCTGTAGATACTTTCCTATGTCTATTTCATGTTTTACTGAAATATTTAGGATTCTTCAGATTTTTCTTTGTGGCTCTATTTAAGAAGACCTGCTTTTATCCAATCCACACTCTGGTAAGAGCTGCTAGGAGACAGGCTCTCGGGTTTTCAGATGAATGTGAGATCCCTGTCTCAAGTGAATTGATTACTAAATTGGAAGTTGCCTTTCCTGCACCAATGCTCACACTCAGAGCACCCTTCACTGTCAGTAACTTTTTAGCTTAGGACAGGGACTATGTGCAAATTCTCAGACTTAGCTCTAGATTTGCCTTCCTGGTGTTGGCTTAAAGTTTTATTTCCCCACCATTCACCCAGGACACTAATTCTTGGCCACATTCATTTCTTCTCTTTGGGAACCATGTCTTAGAGATGTCTCTCATCATTTTGTTGTAGATATAAGGAATTCTCTTTTCTCATTATCATGTGCTAATATTATATTATTATATTTCTATCTCCCAATTTTATGTATTTATTTACTTATTTATTTGTTTATTTGTTTTGCTTATTTCCTGAGTTTCCATGTGGTGTGAAAAAAAGGACTTTGAAATATTCTGGAAAATGTTATTTGGTTTCTACCCTTTAATTCAGTTTTATATTATGAAATTACTCAGAAATTTTTGGAAGAAATTGTTTCTTTTATTTTGTTTTTCAAATAACAAGAAGTCACGTTTATATTTAAGAGTAATTTTAAAGTGATTGTCATAAAACTAGAATTGCCCTATCATTTTCATTCTGTCCCACTGTCTGCTAGTCTTCTCAGGACTAACTTAGTTATCATTGTTTGTTATTTACATATGTGTACATATATCTAATAAGCAGTTTATTCTGGTTTTACATAAACATAATTCTACATACTAACTTAAAGTACTTCATTTTCAAAATATTATGTGTATGTGTGTATCATTGTAGATATCACCTCCACTTTTTTTTATAAAGAGGTTGAAAATTGCTAGCACAGAGTCCACAGTTAGTGGAGGAGCTAGAGTAGGGGAAATAAAATGGCCATGTGGGTACTACAAGAGCTCTTAACCACTGAGCCATCTCTCCAGCCCCTTGACACCTTTTTTTAAAAAATGAAACTATAAAAATTTCATTGATCTTCTTAAGAACTCAAGAAAGAAAATGGTTGAAACTGAAAAAAAGAACCCACTTGAAACAAATAAATCCTACAAACAAGAAACCTGGCCTTGTAAAGACTCAGTTGTATGAATATGTTCATTGTCTCTAGACCACAGGTGTGTTAATCAGATTTTATCATTAGAACTGCTATCTGAGATAATCAACTTATAAAGAAAAAAGGTTGATTGAGACTCATTGCTTTGGAAGCTTCTGTCCATGACAGTTAGGCTATTGGTGGGATTGTTTGATAAGAATAACAAGAAGTGTGTGTTGGGGCAAAACCATTGACTTCATGTTTACTATGCAAAAGAGAGAAACAGAAAGTGGCTGGTATTCCACAGTCCCTTGCAAAAACATGGACCCAGTTTCTTAAAGACCTATTATTAAAGCTCTACCATCTCCTGATATTTCCATCCGTAGAAGGAAATTAATGTATAGATGTCTGAGGGAAACTCAGCAACCAACATATAGCATTCTGCCCTTTTCCATGACCATCACACAGTGCAAAGTGTGTTTGGTCTGTCTGTGAGAGTTTCCACACTCTTCACTGCCTCAGCATTGCTAAACATCCAAGCAAACTGTCTCCTAAAAGATTCAAAGCAAACAATATAGTTATACCCTATTTAAGAAAAAGAAAGAAAAGAAAATTTCAGAGTAAACTTTCTATTTAAAACAGTGGAGTTGAAAGCTAGCAAGGATGGATTAGTCTAAAGGAAGCCCCAAACCCAACAAGTCAGATATTAGATTCTATAGGTCCATGACTAGCATCTTGTATTTTATGCAGAACATGGTCTGCTCTACATTTGGAAAGCCTTTTATAGTGTTGCTGTTTAAAGCTCACATCAGTATGCTCTTGTGCTGGCTTTGCTCAGTGCCTATAGCTTTCTTTCACTAATGATCACTGCTGATTGCTGTCTCCTCTGATTTTGTAGAGGTCTCCATTGAAGCTCCAGCTGCATTCCCATAGTTCCACATGATCTCTGTAAGGAGCTGCATGCAGGGACTTGAATCTTACAGTACCCTGCATAGTGTCTTGTGATTTCCTTCAGAATCTTGCCCTAACCCCTGCAAGCCTCCAAAGGGGTATTCAAGTAGACAGTGCAAGCAAGCACGGACTGTCAGTGTGATTGCTTCCTGGACCATGAACCATAAGAGGGAGTCTTCGAGAGGCTTGTTGGCTGGCTGGGTATGGAAAAAAAAGAGTCCCTGGTTGTTTCGGACAGGCAAGGTATCTGGGATTCTTTTTTTTTCCCCTAAAAATTCTATTAAACAAGTATATATTTTAACAATTTGAGCCTTTGATAGGTGGGTTATCATTGGCAAGTTTTAGTTTTTATTATTGATATAATGTGTATGGCTATTTTGCCTCTATGTATGCTTGTATACCACATGCATGCCTAATGCCTGTGGGGCCTAGAAGAAGGCAGAAGATAGATCACTGAGGACTCTATTTACAGACAGCTGTGAGTCACCATGTGGGCGCTGTGAACCAGACTCAGGTCCTATGGTAGAAAAGTCAGTGATCCTAAGTACTGAGCAACCTCTCTATCCCTGGCTTGGTGATCTTAAAATAAATAACCTTTACTCGTGCTTCCTGTTAGTTGATTTCAAAGAGTTTGTTTCATTTTAACAGTACTAATAAAAATAGCCTCTTTTGCTGAGGAGTTACTTTTCTGGCCAATCTGCCAAATATTTCAAATCTTTCTGTTCTATATTTCCTTTGACCCAATTGTCTTTGTAAATGTGGCTTTAAAACCTCCAGTAATAACCATGTTGCACTCTGAGTCCTTTGCTATCTTGAAATATTCTCTGGCAGATAGATAAGTATCTATCTTTCAAGGTTGCCATTCTAGGAAGCCTCAGAATGTGGAAGAAATCTATTTGCCACAGTGTAGCACATATCAACTGGAGTCTACTTCTCTATAGAACCTTCATTGGCAACCGCATCAGCCCACCCTTTAACATCCATGCCCCTATCATTATTGCAGTATGCCAATCCCCTACAGGCAGTACCTATTAAATTCTAATTTTAGGCTTTCTCCAATACCCTCCTCCATACTTTTATAAATTACTCCTGAAAACCAGTCTCACAGTCTTCTTATCTTCTTAGGCAGTTTTAAACACTCCAATCCTGGAATAATTTTACTATCCTATTTAACATTCTATCACAATAACAAAAACTTGAGATAGTCATTATGTAGAGATGAGGTTTACGTGGGGTTCTTGTTTTGGAGGTCCTTGTACAGGACCTATCAGCTCTTTGCCGAGAGTCTGTGGTATGGTGCTAGATGGCAATGAGGACAAAGCTTTGGTGGAGGGAAAACATGCATCTTATGATGCAGACACAAAAGAAGATAAAAGCAGGGTTCTACAATAAGTCTTACAGATATTCCTTCAAGGAGAGAAAAGCTTCTCACTAAGCCCCCTTTTACCATCTTTATGGCACTTCCCTGGGAAGCAAGCATTCCTCATGAGGAATTTTGGGGCACACCAGAGATGCATAGTACAACACAAAGGGTGGATTATCATATTATGGTGCTTGCATTATCTCATCTATATGTAAAATCTGAGAGGTAAACCTTATAGAAGCAAATATAATAGTGCTTCTTCAGGAATTGGTAAGAAGGAATTGTTAGTCAAAGTGTCAAAGATATTAGTCAGAAGATAGGTTCTGAAAATTGAACATGTGGCATGGTAACTATAGTTCATAGTCATGTAAAACATACAAATATTTGTTTTAAGATTAACAAACATTTTAAATCACATAGATTTTTTTTGGCTTCCTAAAAAATGAATATATTAGAAATGTTCATTAAGAATTATTAGCATACAAGCAGAACATGCTGTAGAGAGAGACGGCAGAATTATGACATTGCAGCTTGATGATGATAGATTCTTAAGCTTCTCCATATAGGCCCATCCATGCAATTGACTGAAGAAATTACACAGGGAAACAGGGTTGTGGTGAGGGAACTTGGTGCATGCTACTATTTCTGTGTCTTCTCACAGAGGTAAGAAAAGTACAGAAGACTCTTTTCTTTCAAGCTAACCCTGGGACTTCTGTAAAACATTTTATATTTGTTACCACAACTGGCTTTTGGCTCCAAATGGAACTCACCAGGTGAATTCAAATAAATAAATTAAACAAATGAGAAGAATGAGAACAACGGAGTGATGGAGGACACCTCCATCACAAAAGATGTTCAAAGCACACTGAAGACATGAAAAGGAAGTAGCACAGTTCACAACTCAATGCCAGAGTCAAAGATAACGAGTTAAGAATGCCAGAGAAACACTTCATACTTTTAGAACCCTTCTTTTAAAAAGAACCAATAACTATATAGAAGACTCTAGTAAGATGAATGATATAGGAAAATAAATTGAGGACCTAGATAAAAAAAATTTCTCAAGTAAACAAAATCATGAGTAATTACGGAGGGAAATTTTAAAGTGTGGAAACTAAAACTTAGTAAGGAAATTGAGATTCAGAAAACTCTGTAAATTAAGAATAATTCAGTAAAATAATAATAAAATATTGGACATTATCATTAACAGATAATACCAAGGAGAAGAATGGGATTCAAGGATAGAGGAGAAGGTTAGCACTATAATACATTTAAACATATAAAAAGCAAAACAAAGGATGTGACCTAAACTTCCAAGAACTCTTGAGATTCATTCAAAAGATCAATATAAGTAGATACTGGGTTGAAAAGGGAGCAACGATAAAGAGCACTGACAATTTATTCAATGAAAATATAACAAAAAATTCCCAAACTTTGAGGGAAAAAATGGATAGTCAAACATAAGAGGTATTTTATTCAAAGCAGACATGACCAAAAATTAGAGAGCTTATCCATAGTAGTTGCTAACTCTCCCTCTCTCAGAACTCATCCATTGCCTATAATTAGTTCCTTGTGTGACTTTGTGAGATTTCTCCCCTTCCCTGTTAGCATGTCTCCTGACATTGCCATTATTCCAGCCTTGGTTGTGCAGCCAGTTCTAGGAAAGAATGCTTCACATCAGACTTCTTACTATTTTGGGTCTTCTACTCTTTCCATGTAATTTTCTGTTCTTCCTGGACTCATAGACACAGGAGCTGTAGTGTAGATGTATCCACTGAGGCTGGGATCCCCACAATCCATTGATCCCTTTATCTTCTTGAATTATGTTTTGGGTTTTTGTTTGGTTTTGTGATGGTCTCTTTTTGCTACAATCCTGTTTTTGATAGGGGTGGTAGCTATACTTATTTGTGTGTAAAATGATAAGATTTAGAATATAGTAAGGAATTGATGGTCTTGCAAACTTTGGGCAGTAAATTCTCATCTATGATCTATGATTACACTATCGCAGGGGAGCTGGATATTTTTCTAGTACCAGGCATTGCTTCCTTTTTGTGGAATGGGCCATACATCCAATTATACATCTTTTTTTTTTAAACCAACAACATGTAAGTGCCATTTGCTGTACCCTTACAGATATCTCGACATGCTCGTCATTGTTGTGGTTCATAGTTATCATAGCTGGGTAGGAATATTAATTGATTCCATCCCTTGGCAGTATACATAGTAATTTTTGGTACCATGAAATGTAGACCACAAGAAGGAGACTTTTGGGTTGGATCCTGAAAGGTCAGTTATCCAGCCCCTGTTTTCCAAGTATGCGGAGTGTTCAGCAGCAGATGCCACTTACCTTTATTTGACGGAGAAGAAAGGCTATTTCAAGATAAGTATAAATTAAGGCAATTGATTATGATTAACCCAGCCCTGCAGAAAAATGCTTAATGACTAATATAAACCACCTTTATAGCCAAGGAAGCTATCTTCCGAATACAGAGACAATATAAGATAACAAGAAATTTTTTTCCACCTACAGTTCAGAAAGCACACTAATACTTAGAATGTATAAAGAGCCGTAAATTTAAAAACCAAGAAAAAAAATTCTTATCAATAAATGGACCAGTGAACTACATAGACAATTCTAAAAATAAAAATACAAATAATCCTCTGAATTCTTAATAGCATAGAAAGTTACTAGTCATCAGGAGAAATGCAAATATAAATGATATTTCATCTCACCCTACTCAGAGTTGCTAACATAAAGAAATGAATAACAACAAATGTTAGTTAGGATGTAGGGTAAGAACAAACATTATCCACTGTTGTGAGAGCATAAATTGATTCAGCCACTACAGAATTTAATATGGCAGTTTCTTTAAAAAATATGTAACTGCTCAGATATAGAACTATTAGATGTGTCTCCAAAGGACTTTAAGTCCTACCATAAGGGTTCTTGTACATCATATTTATTTCTGCAAAAATCACAGTAGCCAGGATATGGAACCTGCCTAGCTTTCCATTAAAGGCTTAATGTATTTTTTTAAAGTGTTGTAATATACACATTGAAATTTTACTCAGCTTTAAGGTATATAAGTATTCCAGACTCAGAAAGTCTAAAATTGACTGTTTTCATTCACTTATGAATTCTCAATTTTAACACACACATGTAATATAATATATTTAAT
>CABHPP010016864.1:0-19207 GCA_902168425.1 Peromyscus attwateri | reverse complement strand
ACACACACACACACACACACACACACACACACACACAGACCCATCACCAACTCAATCAAAAAATAAAATCCAAACATCAACTATTTCTATATGCAATCAATGAACAACCAGAAATCAAAAACAGTAATTAGAGAAAAAAGTGAAATATTTAGTTGAAAATCTAACAACACATGCAGGATCTCTATGTTAAAAACCGATCTAAGAACAGAGATTTGCCAGAAAACTCATGATCCACGAATCTCAGAACACACTTGAAGGGGCACCACAGGCCTGAGCATGGCAAACATGGCACTGGCAGGCTTTGACATTCTCCCCCATTTCCTTTTCTTAGCTAAAAACTTTAAGATTATATCCCTAAAGCTAGCTCCCAAGGTCTATGTCCTTATTTGGCCACTTCCTCCTCCTAATACTGACTACTAAAGTCCAGCTATCAAAATATCGAGGTCCAACAATCAAAAGCCCCCTTTGGTTCACCTAGTTTATATGCCCAATCAAAATTAAACAACTCATGGTAACATGGGGTTTCCCTCTTACCTTTATAAATTCCATTTGCCCATGGGCCATGTCTGACTCCTCTTTATCCAAGGCAGTCCTTTTCATCACCTCCCCAATAAATATCCATGTCCCTCTCCATTGCCTCTTTTTCCCCTCTCCCCCTTTCCTTCCCCTTCTCCCTCATCCTCTATCTCCTGTCTTCATCTCTTATTCCCTGCTCTTTGTATCTTTGGAGCAAATAACTCTTCGTGTCAAGAACTCGGATTTGTGGTATCTTGAGCCTACTTCAAGGTCCCTATAATACGATCACATAACTCTTACTGAGCACCCAGTCTCTGTGAAGGTGATTTAGACCCTCTTTCTATAGTTAGTACTTCCTAGGGTGGTGATGCAGCAGTAGAAAGGTGTGTGCCCCACATTGGCAAGGTGCCAGTGGACACTAAAATGCATCTAGCAATGTGTATCAGGTATTCATCTCAACAGAAAGGAAAAATGTGACCCCAAATTCCCAAGGTCAAACACTCACCTGTTATTCATATACATTCCCTAGGGCTTCACCCACTGTAGAGGAAGGCACAGAAGAGAGGAGAGCCTAAAAGAGGAGACAGTCACTCTCCCACATTTTATTACAGAGATCTTCCCAGCCTAGGCCAGTAACAGTCTCTCTGGGAAGTTAGGTAAGATCACATGGACCACCACAATTGCCTAAGCTAGACAGATTATTTATGATGAACTCTCAGTTACATACCAATAAGAATTGGGAAGTAGGGATGTTGATATAACTGAATTGTTAATGTTAACCACATAGAGTTGTCAGAATACTTAGTTCAAAATGTTCTTTGTTGGTCAGAGATAGTTTTTATAATTTTCATTGCATATATTCATTATACATGGTGCTGTGCCATAGGAGGATATTTTCATATATGTATATCTTGTATGTTTAGCATACCCTCATACCCCCTAGTCTTCTCTTATGCTTCCCCCTTCAATTGGTCCCTTTGTTTCCCTAGACATTAGTTCTTTTTGTTTCTCTTTGACTTTCATATCATATATACATAGTAATTTTTGGTCTGTATAAGTAGTCAGAAGGTGCATATCTAAGAAAACATAAAATTGTCTTTCTGAGACTGATTTGATTTTCTTAACATGACTATCTCTGGTCACATCCACTTCCAGCAATCAACACGACTCCATTGTAAATTGTTCTCCACTTATTTTTGAGACTGGGCCTCTCAGAGAACCCAGAGCCCATCTGTTGGCTAGGCTGGCCCCATAGTACCCCCAGAGATCCTCCTGTCTACCCCTGCCCCGACCACAGTGCTAGGCTTACAGGTGTGCACCCCCGTGTCTGTTCTATTCTGTGGGTGCTGGGATCTGAACTCAGGTCCTCATGTTAGCACAGCAAACACTTACTTTAGACAGAGAGCCATGACCCCAAGTTTTTAATCCTTTTAAGAGAACTCCACCACTTCCCTTGTACTCTTGGCAGTTGGGATATAGTTTATATGTACTATATTGTAGTTACAGTTGGTCAAAATTTGCAAAATAATCTTTATGAAAACCAACAAGATTTCAAGTACAGCTGCTAATAATAGGAAAAGAGTAGTGTAAGCTGTAGATGTAACAGTCTTATTAAATAAGAAACATAGAGCCAAATGCAGAGTTAAAAGCCCAAGAGGTCAGAGCAGTAGCTAAGAATTGAGACTAAAACCCTTTCTTACCCCTTGCTGCTGCCACTGCCATCCTTTCCCTCAGAAAGAGACCTACTTCCTGTGTGTCTGTCTTTTTATTGACTTTCTGTTCTGCCTTCTCATTGGTTGTAAACCCAACCACATGACCTCCTTGTCTCTGCCTATCTATACAGACCTCCAGGTCTTCTATGGTTGGTATTGAGATTAAAGGTGTGTGTCTCCATGCTGGCTGTGTCCTTGAACACAAAGACTCTGCCTGCCATGTGATCAGATTAAGGGCATGTGCTATCACTGCCATACTTCTGCTATGGATTGCTATTAGCTCTGACCCCCAGGCAACTTTATTTTTAACATACAATAAAATCACATTTCAGCACAAATAAAATATCACCATATTTCCCCTTTCTAATTTAATAAAAAGAAAAAAGGAAAAAGTTATTACTATAAGAAAAACTATATACAAAAAGTACAATAACTATATACAATATATACAAGCAATAAATACCTAAACAATGTCTAGTCCATTTTCATTTGACAAACTCAGAGAAAATAATTCCATTATCTATCCTATTTTGGTAAGTCCAAAATGTACCTGATTCATTTTCTATCCTAACTTATATTACTAACAGAACTATTTTATAACGTCTTTCAAATTCATACACTTACACCTCTTTAGTGAGTTTCTTTTCTGAAATTCTTAACAAGGAAAACTATAACTATCTAAACTTTAACTAACTATAACTATTTAATCTTCAACTCCCTCAGAGACCCAAGAAGGAAAGAATATTACCTAACAAAAATAAAAACAGGAAGTGCACGCAAGCAACTTCCAAAAAAAAAAATGTGAGTTGACAGAAACAGCCAGCTGCCTGGACAGTCACCCAAGGTTCCTCTGCACCATTGGGGCATCATCTTCAGCCTATAGGCTTAGCGTATCTGACAGACTCATTTGTGAACTAGGATGTACACAAGGCCAACAGTTCGACCTCACATTTGGTGAGAGCAGTCCATCTACCAGAAACACCTGAATTCCACCAGTGTCCTGTCATGATTCAGGATTTTAAATTTTGGAAATTGTTTTTTGTTTTTTTTTTTTTAAATTCAACTGTCCATTCTTCTTGGCTTGTGTGTGTGGCTTCATCTTGGCATCCCATTCTTCTCTGTATCCCTTTCTTCTCAGCTTGTGGGTGGCTTCAACTCTTTTATTAAATGCCAGTCTACCATTGAGAGGTTAGACTCCGTCAGCTTAGTTACTCTTTCAAGAATAACTGTTTCAGCTGCTGTTCCACTGCACATCAGAAGCCATTGGTCCACTACCTGTTCCGCTGCCTTCAAAGAAAAGGGCACTGTACCTTTTCCGGATTGCAAAGGCTACTTCAGGGATGGTGCCATATTGTCCTGGCCTTAGAAGATGCCTTTTGTTAAAGCCACAACCACACTTGTCTTGGCAAGAATTGGTAGTCCTTTGTTTCGTGTCCTGTATGTCCATTTTCTCCTGTTTGTCAGCAGTTGATTTGAGGATACTTTGTTGTCCAGTGGCTAACTTTTGCCACAATGAAAGTTAACTCCATATGCAGTTTCTTCAATGCCCATATTTTCTCTGAAGTAGATTGGTACTGCCAGGAGCCGACATGTCTCACAGTCATAACAAAAAAAGAAAAATTTATAAGTTATTAAAACATTTTAAATGCCATAATCTGTAGATCTCTGAAGAGTTTGAAGATGACCTGTCTATCTAAAATATATCTGCTCAATCTTGAAAACACACCTAATATGACTACAAGTTTGATTATAATGTCTAACTACTAACTTTCATTTCTTTATATCCTAATAGTTGGTAATAATAACATTCAAGGATCAGCAAATTGCATTACATTGTTAAATGAACAGTATAAGTACAATATCTTGAATAAGATTAGAAATATGCGTATAGCATTTTCTAACAATATCAATCTCAATATATATAATTTATATACAATATACAAAAATCATATCCAATGTAAAGTATTTAAAACTAGTAATTGTCTTTTAAAAGTAGATTCAATAATCTATCTTTTTATCTACATATCTATATCTTCTCTTTATTTTTCCGAGTAGATTCAATAATCTACTCTCTACTCTATCATTTCTATGTATCTTTTTTTAAAAACAAGAATCTTAAATCTAATCTCCTTTGCTTAGCCCTTTTCCTAACCCTTAACAACAACTTGTAACAAACCCTCCTAAACAATGAAAATTATCCCAGACCCAAAACCCATTAGAAGACCAAAAAACCACCTGCCCCACACCACCTCTTTGGGAATGTGGGTGTCATATTCTTAAAATTGCTTCCTGCTGGATATGGGCAAAGGTATCTTTATCCTGAAAAGAAAAATTTTGGGTTAATTGTCAAATTATAGGGAAGGTAGCTGTATCCTTTGTTGTCCAGTTTGAGCATAATGCCAAAGTACAGGGTTTATCTCAAGTCCTTATTCAAGTAGTCTTTGAAACTAGATCATCTCAGCAAGTCCTCTCAAAATTGCTCTGAGCTGTTTGTAGTCCAAAGCTGATCTGTAGATGATGTTTGTCAGCTTAGTGATGTTATTATTGTCCACGTGGGATTGTTGTCGTTGTGGGGCCCCATCTTCTTCCTGGAAACTTCTGCTGATGTTAGGTCTGACCGTGATTTCCTGCAGAAAACTGATAAGAGACTGGAACACAAAGACATGTATAGGCAGCTAACTGAAGCCTTTTTTCTAGAATTAGTTAGTACTCTATACGACCATTAATATCTTAACAAAGTTTAATACATATATATATATCTTGTAAATTTTGATATAAAATTCAAACTTTAAGAAAAGTTTAAAGAATCAGAATAGAATCAAAGAATTGAGATTAGTAGTAATAGAATAGTCCCTTAATTAATTTTTTGTTTTCTCCTGTCCCATATCAGAAGATGGCTCTTTCTTCTGGCATGATACAGGGAGTTTGCATTTTCCTTTTAACAACATGCTTGAGTTTAAAAAAGGAGAGAGCCATTCTCCAACTCCAAAGCCAGCTTTAAATTTTAATTGAACTGGGACCACAAGAAGACCAATAGTGTTAAATGTCTTTAGAGAAGAGCAGAAACAAACATTTAGGAAGATTTATGAAATTTTGTAGACGATATACCAATAGGCCATTTTACTCTTTTTCTTGGGACATTTTTTTCTAGATGATTTGTCCTTTTTCTTCAGATGTCTCATTTGTCCAGTGTTCTTCAGATTCCTTAGCCTTCATTCTCCTAAAAGACAAAAACAAAAACCTTTCCCTAAGACTAATTTTGGGGAGGTTCCCTTTTGGCAAGTTATATCTGATTAAAGGAAAAGGCATGTGTTAATGGTATAAGTTAGTTTAAATTGAATGGTCACACTGGTTGATGAATTGTCACCTCTTCTAATTAAGAGGTCTCTCTTATTCAAATCAAACTTTTATCAATTTTGATGGTATCTACAGCTTATCTTCTCCTGTAGAAACAAAAGCAAAACCTCGTCCCCATCATAACACATATCCTGGTTTCCATTCCGAGGTCAGCACATCCTTAAAGTATATAGGCTGATTTAATTCTGTAGCTTTTTCTATTATCCAATGTCTCTCTGCAGCTGTTGTTCCTTTCTCATTAGCACTGAGAAAATTCAAAGTTAATAGAGCATTATGGAGTCTATTTTGTGGGGGGGTTTGTTACCCCTGTCTGTTTATTTAGCATATCCTTTAGAGTTCTGTTTGATCTTTCTATAACTGCTTGACCTGTAGGATTATGTAGTATACCTGTAATATGCTTTATATTGTAATAAGCAAAAAAACTGTTTCATTTTAACAGAGATATATGCTGGAACATTGTCAGTTTCAATTTGTGCAGGTATACCCATGATGGCCATAACTTCTAGCAAATGAATGATTACAGAATCAGCTTCTTCAGAACTCAAAACAGTTGCCCATTGAAATCCTGAATAAGTATCAATGGTATGGTGTAGATATTTCAATTTTCCAAATTCTGCAAAGTAAACATCCATCTGCCAGATTTCATTCCTCTGAGTACCCTTTGGGTTACATCCTGCTGGTAATGGCATCTGATTGTAAAAGGAACAAGTAGGACATTTCTTTACTATTTCCTTGGCTTGTTGCCAGGTTGTGGAAAAATCCTTTTTTAAACCTTTACTATTGACATGATGTTTTTTATGAAATTCTGAGGCCTCCAGCACATTTCCTATCAATAATCTATCAATTTCATCATTACCTTGTGCTAGAGGGCTTGGCAGACCCGTATGGGAACGGATGTGAGTTATATATAAAGGATGACTCCTTTTCCTGATTGTATCTTGTAACTGAATAAATAGTGAAGTTAATTCTGACTCATCAGGGATAAATTCTGCAGTCTCAATATGTAATACCACTCTTTCAGCATACTGAGAGTCAGTAACTATGTTGAGAGGTTCTGAAAAATCCATTAATACCAACAGAATAGCACACAATTCCGATTTTTTAATTGAATTATAAGGACTTTTAACCACTTTACTTAAATTTTCTGATTTGTAACCTGCCTTTACTTGTTTGTTTACATCTGTATAAAATATATGAACTCCAGATATGGGTTTTTCCCCTTACAATTCGAGGCAAAATCCAATCAGCTCTCTTTATAAGATCAATTCTATTGCCTTTGGGATATTTGCTGTTAATTTCTTCCAAAAATTTACTGCAAGCTCTTTGCCAAGGTTCACTTTCTATCCATAATTTTTCAATGTCCTCCTTAGTTAAAGGTATGACAATTTCTGCTGGGTCTATTCCTGCTAATTGACAAAGTCTCAATTTTCCTTTCAAAATCAAGTCAGAGATTTTTTCCACATAAGTTTTTAATTTTTTATTTTGTTTATTTGGTAAAAATATCCATTCCAATATAATATCTTTCCTCTGCATTAATATTCCTGTAGGAGAATGCCTAGAGTGTAAAATAACCAAAATGCAATCCAGCTTTGGATCAATATCAAAATATCAAAATATCAAAAAAAATCCACGTGTCCTTCATGCACTTTCTTTTCCACCAAGGCCAATTCTTTCTCAGCTTGAGGTGGTAATTCTCTTGGACTATTTAAGTCCTTGTCACCTTCTAAGGTTTTGAACAAATTATTCAGTTCATCATTTTTTAGCCCAACAATAGTTCGTAGATGAGAAATGTCTCCAAATAATCTTTGAAAATCATTAAGAGTCTGTAATTGATCTCTCCTAATTTGCACCTTTTCGGGTCTAATTTTTTGTAGACCTATTTTATATCCTAAGTAATTAATAGAATCTCTTCTTTGTATCTTTCAGGAGCAATTTGTAATCCCCAGCAAGACAAAATTTTCTTTACTTCTTCAAACATTCTTTCTAAAGTATCTGCATTTGAGTCAGCTAGCAAAATATCATCCATATACTGATAAATTATAGACTTAGGAATTTTTTTACATATCACTTCCAGTGGCTGTTGTACAAAATATTGGCACAGGACCCTCCATTGATATCTCTTAACCAGTTGAGAATTATTATTCTTTTTTTTTTGGTTTTTCTTTTTCTTTTTTTTTAAATGATTTATTTGTTTTTATTTTAGGTGCATTTGTATTTTGTCAGCAGGTATGTCTGTGTGAGTGTCAGATCCACTGGAGATGCAGTTACAGGCAGTTGTGAGCTGCCATGTGGGTGCTGGGAATCGAACCCAGATCTCCTGGAAGAACAACCAGTGCTCTTAACCTCTGAGCCATCTCTCCAGCCCCGAGAATTATTATAAATAGGCACCATGAAAGCAAATCTTTCTCTGTCTTTTTCTTGTAAGGGTATTGAAAATCAACAGTCTTTTAAATCAATAACTATGAGAGGCCATCCTTTAGGTAACAGAGTAGGCAAAGGAATTCCAGACTGTAAAGAGCCCATTGGCTGAATTACTTTGTTAATTGCTCTAAGGTCTGTTACCAGTCTCTATTTACTGGATTTCTTTTTAATAACAAATACAGGAGAATTCCAAGGGCTGTTTGATTCTTCAATATGCTGAGCATTTAACTGCTCTTCTACCAGCTCTTCTAAAGCCTGGAGTTTCTCTGTTGTGAAAGGCCATTGCTGAACCCATACAGACTTGTCTGTTAACCATTTTAAAAGTAGAGCTGTTGGTGTCTTTGGAAGATCATCAGTTGTTGTGCCCTGTTCTTGTACAATCTGGATGGCTGGTGACTACTCATTAGAATAATACTTTCTAATATTTCTCTCAGAAACATGTGCTAGTTTATGATTTGTTTCTGAAGTTGGAGGGATGTTAATCTGAGTATTCCATTGTTGTAACAGGTCTCGACCCCACAGGTTCATAGCTATGTTAAGCATATATTGTTTTGATTTTCCTCTGTGTCCTTCTGGATCTATACATTTGAGCCATCTTGCACTCTGTTTCACTTGAGATAATGTTCCAATTCCTAACAGCTGAACGTTTACCTCCTGAACAGGCCAAGTTGGATGCCAATATTCTGGTGCAATTATGGTAACGTCCGCACCTGTGTCTACCAGACCAGACAACAAAACACCATTTATTTTTATTGTTAATATTGGTCTTTGTTCATTTATAGAAGTTTGCCAAAATATTTTCTTTATGTTTTCTCTAGAGTTTTCTGTTTTCTCTGTCTCAGCTGTTTCATCACCCTGACCAGCCTGGTTTATTCCAATAGGCATTTGGTTATTTAATTGCTCTGAGTAGGGATTTCCTCTACAACTGCAGGAAAGGTCTAAACTGGATTTGCTGTGGGGGCCTGCCTGAGGCCCCTCTAGGAGTTTCTGGAAGACCAAGGCAAAGTATTACCTTGCCTGTCCCTTGTCGATCTACATTCATTGGTCCAGTATTTTCTCTTACCTCACCTTCTGCATACTCCAGAAGGAAGGGGCATCCTGTTGCCATTTTCAAATGTCCTTGCTTTCCACATCCAGAACATCTGACATTCCTCAAACCTCTTGAAGTTGCTTCTCCTGTCCACATATCATCATGGTCATGAGCCTCAACATTAAACGGGTCTCTAATCCAATCTTCCAAGGGTGCAGATCTTGCCTTTAATGGCCTGATTATTCTCTTGCATGCTGCATTCACATTCTCAAAAGCCAAAGATTCGGTTATTATCTTTCTAGCTTCTGAATTTCGGACCATTCTCTTTACTGTTGCAGACTTGTACCCAGCCTGCCCCTTTCACATCTTCTCCTTCCTTGTCAACTGAAATGTGAGCCAGCATCTGCTACAAGCTCTCTCAGCACCTCCTGCTGCCAGCCTTCCCTCCTATGATGGCCTGTATGTCCTCAGACCATGACCCCAAGTCAACCTTTCTGTAAGTTACTTCTAGTCAGATATGTTGTCATCACAATAAGAAATGTTATTAACACAGAAAATTGGTAGCAAGAATAGTGAGTTTCCTTGCTGTGGTTTCCTGAAACCTAACCTGGTTTGTGGGACCAAAGTGTAAGAGCTTCAATCTGCAGGCTAATGAAGCCCTGGGACACCAGAAGCAGAGCACTATTTGAGCTGTTAGGAAGGGAGTGGGGAAGACCAGAATGCAATAGAAATGTACATGTAGAGACTGTTTGGGTTGCAGGGAGCAATGGTGAATCAGGCAGAGGTAGAGGCTGTAGATGCTGAGACCAGTGTATAAAGCAGAAGAGCCCAACTGTCCTGGTTAGGTGACCCTTTGGCCAATGTAGGAGAGCAAGCTTCCACAGCTGTCCCATAGGCTCAGCCAAGAGTGTGCCTCACAGCACATGGTGTGCCCTACCACCTTCAGCATCCATCGTCTCCATCAGGAGAGTAAAGAGAGGCTATTTCCGGGACAGAAGCACCATGTCTCACAGGGTCTTCATCAGCATCAGGCTACAGCCACTCTCACCATGTGTTCTAGTTTCACTTCTGCCCCAAGGAAGATAACTAGGAAATAAGATGAAAACTGCATAATTCCATGAGCCACTAATACCACAGTGTACTACCACTGTAGGCCCAGCAAATAAGAAAAGCAGACAATGAGGTTTGGTGTGATTATCTGGGAAGATTATGAATGTGTTCAAATATAGAACTGTACGGTAGTGTTTACTGATGTTGTTACCCACATCATTGCAGTAGCCAATGCTCATGACACACTTGAAAAAAAAACTTGTAAATAGTGAAATAAAGGTTTATGCAAGAATTTGTAACAACCTTTTTAAAAATTTTAGACAGGGTTTCACTTGGTAACCCTAGATGACTAAGAATTATTATGTAGAATAGTTTGCCCTCAAATTCACAGAGATCCCCTTGCCTCTGCCTCCCATTTGCTGGAATTAAAGGTGTGTGCTACCACATACAGTCAATAATAGCTAAAAACTAAACAAAACCTAGGTGCAGTGACCCACAAGAGGAGTCATAATTGCTTGTGAGGATGAAGCAGGAAGAAATGATGCAAGGCCATTTTTGGCAACACATTCAGGTCCCAGAAAGAACAAAAGGAAAAGGTAAGATTGAAAAGGGAGGGAAAAAAGAGAGAAATAATATCACTATATCTGCCAATCATTGACTGTTGAGTGGACAAATGATCATAGTGAAATCCTATAAGGAATTATTCATAGAAAAGATGAATGGCAGACAGCTACCCAGGACATATGAACTGTTCTCAAAAGTATGATGTTAAGACCTGGTCTGTGGTCCCTTTTTATAAAACACCAGACCAGGATGATAGTCATCTTTTTTTAAAAATAAGTTTATTTATTTATTTATTTATTTATTTATTTATTTAACATCCTGGCTACAGTTTCTTTTCCCTCCTCTCTAATCCCTCCCCCATCCCCATTTGTTCCCACCCCCAATCCATTCCTCCTGAGTTTCTGTTTAGAAAAGGGCAGGCATCCCATGGGTATCAATCAATAAAAGGAGGCATATTAAGTTGCAGTAAAACTAAGCACTTCCCTATGTATTAAGGCTGGGCAAGGCAACTCAGTATGAGAAGTAGGTTCCACAAGCCAGTAAAAGAGTCAAGAGACAAGCCCTGTTCCCACTGTTGGGTTTCCCATTAGAGGACCAAGCTACGCAATTGTAACATACATGCAGAGTTCCTAGGTCAATCCCATGCATTCTCCCTGGTTGTCAGTTCAGTCTCTGTGAGTCCTGATAAGCCCAGGTTAGTTGATTCTGTGAGGTTTCCTGTGGTGACCTTGACCTTTTTGACTCCAAGAGGCTTCATCCAGCAACTGATAGAGACAGATGCAGACCCACAGCCAAACATTAGGTAGAATCCTATAGAAGCAGGAGATAAAAGATTGGTGGAATCAGTCTTCTTTGATGGGCAGAGAAGAGATTATAGATCCTGACGGGGAGCAAGTAGAAACTGGGGCACTGATACACACTGGTGTGACACAGCAGTCCCAGGATCATGATCTCTGAGTTTGCCTATCACAGCCACTGCAGCCTTCATTATAACCTGAGCCAAAGTCCCTAAGAAAACCCTTTCTTGTTAGCTATGTCTGCGCATGCTTATATGCTATCAAGTCTGTCCTTCTGATGAGTGTTCAATAATACAGCCTATAAAGTCAGGCATATTCCTTTTTTATTTTATACAGAATAAAATTCTACATGAGGTATTTCTGTATCATTTCATCCTGAATTCTCAGAAGAAAATTTAGACAAAGCTGTAGCTGGAGAGTTTTCTCTCTGGGTCTGCCAAGCACTGGCAGTCTGACAGCTCACTTATAAAATTATAAAATAAACACACAGACGCTTATATTATTTAAACTGTTTGGCCTAATGGCTATCTAGTTCTTACATCTTAAATTAATCCATTTCTATAAATCTATACCTTGCCACGTGGCTCGTGGCTTTCCAACATCTTCACATGCTGCTTGTTATGGCGGCGGCTGGCAGTGTCTCCCTCCGCCTTCCTGTTCTCTCAATTCTCCTTTCTGTTAGTCCCACCTATACATCCTGCTTGGCCACTGGCCAATCAATGTTTTATTTATTGACCAATCAGAGCAACAGATTTGACATACAGACCATCCCACAGCACTTCCCCTTTTCTTTCTTTTTTTAAAAGGAAGGGTTTAACTTTTACACATCTCCAAAGTCAGCTTGGTATATTTGGGAATTTGGGCATAGCTTTTCTTACTACTTCCTGCTGGAGGGGGGTGCTGTATCTTATGGGGACACAAAGAAAATTTTAGGATTATGGAGTAGTATCGTCTGAGCCAGTTGCTTTGAAATGATTCTGGATGTTGGATTATCTGGGCCTTGGTGTCATCAGAGACCTTTCAGGGGTTCTTGGCTGGTCAAACCTGATGTACCTTAATCTGGAACAAATCCATAGCCTCTGGCTATCTGTGGAAACAAAAGCAGAGCCTCCTTTCCAAAGCAACATATCCCCACATCCAAATTTTGAAGTCAAGGTACCTTTAAAATATACATTTTGGCATAACTCAACAGCTTTTGCAATCAAATGTTTTTCTTCAGTTACAAATATCAAAGAGAACATAATCCAGATTCTCTGTGTGGTAGCCATCTTTACATGGCTTATTTTTTATATTACCTTGAGCCTATTGCTTTAACTGCAGCATTCTAAGACTGAAATGGCGCTGTGGCTGCTGGTTCCGCCCACTTCAGCTTCCCAACATGGCGGTGGTACATTTTCCGCCAGCTCTGGGAGCCATCAGCTCTCAGAAATAGTGGGTCTATGCTTCTATCAATGCAGCGTGTAGCCCAGTAACCTCTTTTTTTGTTTTGTACTAGCAAAGGCTAAATCCACCATGCAGCTTAATGTGCCACTTGCAGAGGCCTCATTCCCACCATACTGCAGGTCGAGTGTGCACACCAGGCACCTGTTATAGTAGCTCAAACACGCAAGCTGCTGCTGGCTTGAAAGAGACAACTAGGAACTGTTTTTAGCTCCATTTTAGAATCTTTTTTCTCAGGTTTTAGGTGGAAACTCTTGCCCCATGTTGGGCGCCATTTGTAGCTGGAAAGTTTTCTCTCTGGGTCCACCAAGCACTGGCAGTCTGACAGCCCACATATAAAATTATAAAATAAACACACAGATGCTTATATTATTTAAACTGTTTGGCCTAATGGCTCAGGCTTCTAGCTATCTAGTTCTTACATCTTAAATTAATCCATTTCTATAAATCTATACCTTGCCATGTGGCTCGTGGCTTTCCGGCATCTTCACATGCTGCTTGTCATGGTGGCGGCTGGCAGTGTCTCCCTCTGCCTTCCTGTTCTCTCAGTTCTCCTCTCTGTTAATCCCACCTATACTTCCTGCTTGGCCACTGGTCAATCAGTGTTTTATTTATTGACCAATCAGAGCAACAGATTTGACATACAGACCATCCCACAGCACAATGCACCAATGAGAGCAACTTAAAGATGCCTATGATATGATACATGTTGTGTTCTTAAACTTTATTCCTCAGAGAGTTGAGATATAACTCAGTTGTTGAGGTGTTTATCCAGTATGCAAAAATCCCTGGGTTCCATCTCCAGGACCACATTAATAAATGAGTATGTTGCAGGCATCTGTCATCCCAGGACATGGAAGGTGCAAATAGTAGGGTCAAAGTTCAAAGTCATTCTATACTATACAACTTGTTTGAAGCCAGCCTGGGGAAAAAAGTAAGAGAGAGAGAGAGAGAGAGAGAGAGAGAGAGAGAGAGAGAGAGAAAGAAACGTACCCAGAAGAAGCATACAATTCAATGTTAAGAACAAAGTTGAGCAAGTGTTTTTTGGCATAATTGAACATTCCTTGGATATGTGCCCAAGAGTGGTATCATTGGGTCTTGAGGTAGATTGAGTCTCAATTTTCTGAGAAACCACCATATTGATTTCCAAAGTGGCTGTACAAGTTTTAGCTCCCACCAACAGTGGAGGAATGTTCCCCTTGCTTCACATCCTCTCCAACATAAGCTGTCATCAGTGACTTTGATCTTAGCCATTCTGACAGGTATAAGATGGTATCTGAGAGACCTTTTGATTTGCATTTCCCTGATGACTAAGGATGTTGAACAATTCCTTAAATGTCTTTCAGCCATTTGAGATTCTTCTGTTGAGAATTCTCTGTTTAGCTCTTTTGCCCATTTTAAAATAGGATTGTTTGGTATTTTGATGTCTAGTTTCTTGAGTTCTTTATACATTTTTGAGATTAGCCATCTGTCAGATGTGGAGTTGGTAAAGATCTTTTCCCATTCTGTAGGCTATCATTTTGTCTTATTTACCATGTCCTTTGCCTTACAGAAGCTTCTCAGTTTCAGAAGGTCCCATTAATTAATTGTTGCTCTCTGTGTCTGTGCTATTGGTGTTATATTTAGGAAGAGGTCTCCTGTGCCAATGTGTTCAAGGCTACTTCCCACTTTCTCTTCTGTCAAGTTCAGAGTCATTGGATTTATGTTGAGGTCTTTGATCCACTTGGACTTGAAGCAGATACAGAAACCCACAGCTAAGCACCAGGCTGAGCTCCAGGTGACCAATCAAAGAGAGGAAAGAGAGATTCTATGAGCATGGGGCATCAAGATCATGATGATGATATACAGATGACATGATCTCTGTATATATACATGATATACAGAGACAACCAAACCAAGATAGTGGGAACTCATGAACTTTAGAACAACAGCTGTGGAGCCTGCATGTGACTGGACTAGGCACTATGCATAAGTGAGACAGTTGTGTAGTTTGGTCTCCTTTAGGGGCCTCTGGCAGTGAGATGAGGTTCTATCCATGATGCATGAGCTCAATTTTTGGAGCCATTTACCTATGGTGGGACACCTTGCACAGCCTTGATGCAGGGGAAAGGGCTTGGACCTGCCTCAACTGAATGTACCAGACTCTGCTGACTCCTTACATGAGGCCTTACCTTTTCAGCGAGGGGATGGAGGTTGGGAGGGGGGGTAAGGCTGGGAGTTGAGTGGGAGGAGGGATTAGAGGGGATCTATGTTATACAAAATGAATAAAAAATTTCTTATTAATAAAAGAAAAATGGCAAATAAATGATAAAGTTTCTTTGAAAAATACAAATGAAAACATAATTCAATGTTAAATTTGAGGGATATTTGGACATTTCATCACATTTTAAATGCTCAATAAAAGCCTAACACTATGTGAGGATCTCTTGGTACATTGCCTCCATTTAGTATCACAAACATTATGAATACAGTGTTGATGTGCCCACCAGGAAGAAAATGGTGCAAGGGGCCCCGAAGCTTGTAGATATAACCAACCGCCTTATTAAATAAGAAACACAGAGCCAATGTAAAGGTGAAAGCCCAAGAGGTCAAAGCTAGGAGCCTTACCCACCTTCCGCCAGCTAGACTCTCTCGCCAAGAGACCTCTCTGAAAAGGGAGCTACTTCCTGTGCGTTTGACTTATAAAGAGTTCTGGTTCTTCCTTCTCATTGGTTGTAAACCCAACTACGTGACTGCCTGTCTGTACAGACCTCCCAAGTCTTCTATGGTTGGTATTGAGATTAAGGGCATGTGTCTCCAATGCTGGCTGTATCCTTGAACACAGAGATCTACCTAGTTCTGCTTACCAAGTGCTGGGATTAAAGGTGTGCACCACCACCGCCCTGGCTTTCACTATGGCTTGCTAATAGCTCTGACCCCTAGGCAACTTTATTTATTAACATACAAATAAAATCACATTTCAGTACAAATAGAATACCACTATAGAAGCTGGTAAGTGCACATGGTTTACATGCTTGCTGTGCCAGGCCTCCCTCTAGTGCTGACTATACTTGCCCCACATCCGAACTTTAAGGAGTCCCAGGTAGCATGGGTGGGTGAGATGTCTGTCTCACTCCTCATTGGGGTCCAGGTCTTTCATCTTGTTTCTTCAGTCTCTCTGTCTTACCCTTAGAAATGCCCAGGAGAACTAACAAGACAGAAATGTGTCTATGGAACACAAGTCATCAGGCTATGCTAGGTAGGACTCTGTCCTCCAGGCTTCCCCTGGTCTACTAATCCCTTTGTTAAGTGAGGAATTCAGCAGCTGGCTTTCCCTTCTTTAACACTGCAGTCATCAGTCTTCCATCTTCCTGATTCTTAGCTTCTCTGTATTTGAAGAGAGCTCTGAAAAGTTACCCTAAGATCAGGTATAGGAGCAGGTGTGGGGGCACACACTTCTAGTCACTGTACTTGAGGTGCTAAGGCAGAAGTGCATGGGTTTGAGACTAGCTTGGGCTAAAATTGAGACTCTATCTAAAAAAATATATATATGTGGGCCCAGTGGTGGTGTTGCATGCCTTTAATCCCAGCACTCAGGAGGCAGAGGCAGGTGAATCTCTGAGTTCCAGGCCAGCCTGGTCTATAAAGTGAGTTCCAGGACAGTCTCCAAAAGCTACACGGAGGAACTTCGTCTTGAAAAACCAATATATACATACATACATATATACATATATACATGTACACATATATACGTGTGTGTGTGTGTGTATGTGTGTGTGATACCAAGTTTACAAAAATAAAAACAAACATGTATCAGGAACTAACTATGAGTTAAAAAAGCCTGAGAAACCATGCTTTAAATATCTCAATCAGTTTAATAAGAAACCAGTACAATAAATTCCTCGCTGTTAAGTTTCCAATGTTCTGCTTGGCAATCTTGGGCTATTCAGTTATCTAGTATCTAGAGTTCTTGGTTTCCTGTGAGGAGTCCATTTTACCTACTGCAGTAAACCTGTTAGGACAGTGACTAGGTCTAATGAGTCTTCACACTTTTCTCTACATCCCCCACAGTGCTGTGTACACAGTACTTATGCTCAGTAAACACCCACATTCATTGTGTCAATTTTTCCTAAATTGAAGGTCTTGCCTCTGTTCTACTGAGAACTCTGTGATCCCTGTTGCTGTGCAGGGAAACTTGCTACAGAGTTCATTTTGTAAACTGCATTTTAGCATAAAAGCATTCCATACCTGGTATTCATACTCTCAGGACTTGGAAAAAAACTTCCAGCAGCCTGATGTAAAACAAACACCAGAAACTTGACTCTAACCCATTCAAGAAGTCATGTGGTTTCTTGACAATCAGGCTGTTTCTGAGAAGCTGAGCCTGTCAGCTTTCACTTTCAGTCTTGTGCCCATAGGACAAAATGTCCTGGATGTCCTCAATTGACAGCAGAAAATGTGTCCTTACACAGAGAAGCAAAGGAAAGCCCCTGGCTTTCCTCCATCCTTTATTAGGTGCTATGTAGACCACAAATTCAGGGAGGGTGTATGAACAGGCATATGTGAACAGAAAATTTCCAATGGCATTTGTAAAACATAGAATCAAGAAACCCACTTTGAATTTCTGTTAACCCTGGCCAATTTCTTGTTTGCTGAATTCCTAGATAGAGCAGCTGTCTGGACACTGTGGGCCAATAAACTATTGAGAACACATTAGGGGCTGGAGGGATGGCTTGGTGGCTAAGAGCGAGACTTTTTGCTCTTTCAAAGGGCAGAGTTTATATCTCAGCATCTGTGTAGAAAAACTCACAAGTGTTTGTAACTCTAGCTCCAGGAATCCCTTGACCTATTCTGACTTCTTCAGGGATCTGCATACAGGAGGTAGAAGGACACATACACATGAACAAACAAAATAAAATCTTAAAAAATCTAACACCTTCAAGCTATCTTTATTGTTCTCCAAAGTGCAGACAATAACACATATAGGAGAAAAACTAACAACACCTATAAAAATGGAGTGCATTTATCACATAACAAATGATAATCACATATAGACTTTACTGGGTTTTCAAGCTACTACCTTTAAAGGGTGATTCCTAAGGACACCTCTCAGGATTACAATCAAGAAAGTGAACATCCAGCCCACAGGGCTTTAGGAAGGTGGGAAATCTTCACTGTTAGCTGAGGCTATGTCTGAGGAAAGGAATGAGTTCCTGTGCAAGGTCCTATACACTCAGTTGTATAAGGGCATACACAACTCAATCAGCCCTTACAGCACAGGGTAACTTGACTGGAATTCCAGTTTCTCAGCTGGTGGGAGGTGTTCCTGTGGGGTGAGGGGACTGTTCGCCCTTCCCATGTCCCCATCATCTCTGTGTCTCTGTCCAGCTGTTCAAGCTGGCCTCAAACTCATATTCCCCTTGTTCTCAGTGCCACCATCTCTGCCGTGACTCCATTTCAGTTCTGACAGCTGCCCCCTGGGGCCCTGAAAATTTTGAAGATACCATTGATCTTCCATCCTATGGTTTGGTTGTAGCTGTCACAAATATTATCTGAATGAAGCTCCCTGTTTTGTGTGTGAGGTCCATGTAACCTGAGACAGGCAACTGAGGCTGGTTCATGTCATATTTGCGGCTCAACCTTGATGTGACTCTTTTTCTACATGCAGCAAGGATGCTGCCTCTCCTGCTGTAGTGGTGGTTGCACACTCCCTAATATTATGAAACACATAATCAAGAACAAGTCATCCAAGAGTCAGAGTGACCTTGAGGGAAATCCTAGTACATCCTTCTTCCTCTATCTGCTGTGGAGTGGCTGCCTAAATGTCTAAAGGATATTAAACTTCATGAAACATTAGGGAAATGAAAATCAAAATGATCACAATACATCATGATGTAGTCAAGTGTTGCTGACAGTTTAATTTTGACTTTCAAGTAATTTATACATACATAATTTTATGTTTCTCTATATAGTCTAGGAACTGCATATTTAAAAAAGCATTTTATATATATATATATATATATATATATATATATATATATATATATATATATTGAAACTGATTTAATTTCCTGAATATGATTCTCTCTGGTCCTATCCACTTTCAACAAACAGCGTAACTCTGTTCTCAATTGCTCTCCACCTTCTTGTTGAAACAGGGTCTCTCACTGAACCTGGAGCTCATATGTTGGCTAGGCAGGCTGGCTAGTATCCCCAGGGATCCTCCTGTCTACCCCTGCCCCAACCTCAGTGCCAGGCTGACAGGTGTGCAACACTGTGTCTGGTTTGCTATGTGGGTGTAGATGTAACCAACTGTCTTATAAATAAGAAACACAGAACCA
>CABHPP010016862.1:0-12161 GCA_902168425.1 Peromyscus attwateri | reverse complement strand
TATGTATGTATGTATGTATGTATGTATGTATGTATGTATGTATTTACTTACTTATTTAGTGTGTGTGAGTGTGTGCCTGTGCGTGTGTTGCACGTGCCATGGTGCCTGTGCTTCAGTGCACATGTGGAGTCAGAGGACAACATGTGTGGTCAGTTCTCTTTTCCACCACGTGGCTTCTAGGGATTGAAGTCAGGCTCTAAGGCTGGGCAGCAAGACGTTTTTACCCACCAAGCCTTCTCACTGGAACTGTCATCTTTAAATAAGCGTTTGAACTTTATCATAGCATCCTTTTCACATGTATTATATACCACACGCCATGTTTAGTCAACCAAGAGGAAGGAACTAGTCACAGACCGGGTCACAGAACAGCAGGGTGGTAGTCTGCAGTGTTGAAATGTTAACAAGAGGCTAAGCAGCACTAGTGAGAATCATCACAACTGAAACCACAAACCAAAAGAACGTTCACCCTGCAAGTGCTGTGGACAGCACCTGTGGGTCTAGTACTGTCTTCTGTTTTGTTTTGTGCCTTGCATAGGTCATAAAAGGTTTCATTTTTTTTTTAAAGGCTAAAATCCCCCCTAATGAAGTGAATGCATTTTACCACTGCTGAAAAGTGACATAAGAACAGAACATACTCCTGACCCATGTGGGTTCTGACTTCCAGGGCGACAACCAGAATGACTGCTGGATCTTTGCCCTGGCTGTACTTCTGAGCAGCACCTTCGTGTACAACAGTATGGGAGCCATCAACCAGCAGGCCATGGACCAGCTGCAGTATCCTTTTTGAAGTTCAGAACACCAGAGCAAGTGGGGTGACCTACCCTCATGATCCAGCTCCATGACTCTGGCTCTTGGTTAATGAAGCATAAAACAAAACAAAACAAGAAAATAATCCACATCTATGTAGCTACAGTATTCACACTGAGGTTAAGAACAAGGCAAATGAAGGTTTGAGGCTAGGGCTCAGGAATATGTAGAACTCATACAGGATGTGGACCCTGGGGCTTTGGTTGGTGCTATGGTTGTTTCATGGCTTTCCTTAATTAGCTGTTCAGCTATGTGACAGAGCTGACAGACAGAATCAGAACAAGATCTTCACCTGACCAGGATGAGGTGGAGAACTCAGATGAATTTGTGAGCTTCTTCCCTGACTTCGTGTGGACTCTGAGGGACTTCTCTCTCGAGCTGAAAGTAAATGGGGAGTCCATCTCTGCAGATGAATACCTAGAGAATTCCCTGAAGCTTATACACAGTAAGCGACCTATAATTTATTTATCTTCCACTTTCTCCTTTACCCTCAATTTGTCTTCTCTGCCTCAAACTTGTTTTTATCCCAGAATACAGAATAAGGTGCACTGTGAGTATATATTTGAAAAAAAAAATGTGTATTAAGGTATTACCAATATCCTAGCTCAACTGTTGGAATAGAGTAGCCTCCACGTAACAGATGTGCTGCCAGGCATCTTTAGAAATCAAATGATGTCATACTCTGGGTTTATATATTGTCTATGCACAGAGTCCAGCTATATATACTAAGTGAGTTGAATCTAACAGAGCATTCAGCCTTTCCCTAGATTGAAAATCCTTAAAGCAGATACCACCACCCCTTTCCGTTTTCCTTGTTTTGTATTTTCAGGGTCTCACTATGTAACCCTGACTGGTCTGAACTTACAATCCTCCTGTCTCAGCTTCCAGGATGCCAGGATTATAAGCTCACATGACCAAATTAATATATATATATATATAGATATATATATATATATTGTCTATTCACCTTTCAAATTCTGTCTAAAAATCCTGCTTTTCACTCCTTGTAGATACTGGTAAAAAAGAAAAAGAACAAAAGCTTAATCTCCCTCGGCTCTGTATCCAGAAGTTCTTCCCAAAGAAGAAATGCTTTGTCTTTGAGCGGCCAGCACAAGGGAAGAAGCTTGGCCAGCTGGAATCGCTGCAGGAGCAAGACCTGGACTCAGACTTCGTGGAACAAGTGGCAGAGTTCTGTTCCTACGTGTTCAGCTGTTCCAAGGTTAAAACGCTTTCAGGAGGCATCAAGGTCAATGGACCCCGTGAGTCCCTTCCAGTCCTTCTGCTCACTGTTTAGGCCACAGCATCATGAGATAGCAATGACCTGCTTCAGCTCTGAAGAAGTGTAGACCTGTCACCAGTCACCACTGTAGGGCTAAGTTGTAGATGGTACCAGCATTTATAATAGACTTTGTCTATCACATTTTCTTGTTGGGAAAAGAGAAATGGGGGTAAAAGAAAAAAACTCCTTTTTAAATTACCCAGCAAATTGGACCTGCGTTCACCAAGGATAGCCACTAAGCAAGTATGGCTCTTAAAATTTAAATGAAAATACAGGCTGGAGAGATAGCTCAGAGGTTAAGAGCACTTACTGCTCTTCCAGAGGTCCTGAGTTCAATTCCCAGGAACCACATGGTGGCTCACAACCACCTAATGAGGTCTGGTGCCCTCTTCTGGTGCGCAGGCATACATGCAGGTAGAATACTATATATGTAATAAATAAATAAATCCTTTTAAAAATGTACATGAAAGTACAATAAAATCTACATGGAGCAATTTGCTGTCATATTAGCACATACAGAAAGTTCTCTATTTTTTCTATTCAACCCAATGGAGAATTTCTGACTGGGAGAGTACATTTTGTTCCTGAATTGGAATCAAAGGCTCGCAGGGCTGGTGACACAGACAAACATGAAAGAGGTATGGAGCGTGTTGTCATGGTTCTGGCATTCCATAGACACAGGCGCATGTAATCTCCATCCAGCATTTTCAGCCTTTGGGGCCTCCCACACTTCATAAGAGGAACTTCGCACAGAGGAAGGTCTAATCCCATCAGTCTGAGGTAGACACTGAGATGCTCCTGTCTGTCATTCTTCTAAATGATGCTAAGGACACTGGTGCCTTAAGACATCAATGACTGACATATCCAGAATTACACAGAATAGTACTGTCATCATCCATCTATAGCAAATATTGTCACTTGTTTGTAGGACTAAAGAGTTTGGTGATAACCTATGTGAACACCATCAGCAGTGGGGGTCTGCCCTGCGTGGAGAATGCTGTCCTGACTTTGTCCCAGACAGAGAATGCAGCTGCAGTGCAAAAAGCCATTGCTCACTATGACCAGCAGATGAGCCAGAAGTTGAAATTACCCACAGAGACCCTCCAGGAGCTGCTGGATCTGCACGGGGCCAGTGAGAAAGAAGCTACCAAGATCTTCATGGAAAATTCCTTCAAAGATATTGATCAAGTGTTCCAAATGGAATTAAGGGTAATATTTCTCTCAGGTTTACCTGGATATAGATTTTGGAAGGCACAGTGCTATGAGGAAATGAAATGGGTGTTTGGGGGAGCAATTGTTAATAGATTTTATAGCAGTAACAGCTACCTATTAATAATTACAATAAATAATAAAAATGGATTCTCACAGACTTAAGGCTTTAAAACATTTCTCCTTTCATAAATAAACTTGTAATATTCCCCTTCACTGAATTAAGTAGGAGAATAAATTAGTGTGTCTGATCAAGTGGCATGCCCACTGTCTATATAATAATCCAATATTCAAGCCAATAGATTAGAAAACTACAGCTTTAGCTATCAAAGGCAAATTAATGTTGAGTCATGTGTATTCCATGTGTCATCTCTGGCCCAGTCTATAAAAGCAGATTACTCTGCTCTGAACTTCACTTCCGAGGAGCAAGGATGACATGAGGAAAAATGTGGCATCAGAAGAACAGATGTAGTTATAGTGAATGATTATAAGTTTTCCTTTGTTTATTTTGCTTTTGTGTTTGTTTGGTTTTGAGAAATGTTCCCAGAAATTCTAAACTCAGGCTTATTTTGCTTCTTAACATTTTTCTTTTCATTTTCACATTAAAGACCAAGCTAGAAACAAAGCGAGAGGAACTCCTTAAGAAGAATGAACAGGCATCCTCAGATCACTGCTCAGCTCTGCTTCAGGGTATTTTCAGTCCACTTGAAAAAGACGTGAAGCAGGGGATTTATTCTAAACCAGGGGGATACTGTCTTTATATCCAGAAGATAGAAGAGCTGAAGAAAAAGTACTCTGAGGAACCCAGGAAGGGGGTTCAGGTAACCAAGGTTATATGTGTGTTCTGGGAAGCTGCTGACCTCCTTTAGACAGCAGAGTGACCACAAGCATCATTGCGAGAGTGTCATAGGTTTACACACCATGCATACTCCTTAAACATCACATACATGAAGGTTATCATATACAGTATCATACCATACTGGATACATCCTGCTTACTCATCAGAGACAGTACATTCACTTAACAATTGAGTTCACACTGAACAATCACATTAACCACCAGTATGACTGTCGCCCTGTGTTTCAGCTTGACTCTTTGTGTTGCAAAGGATCCAATGATGGCCCCTGAAACGAAACTTACAATTCATCAGTCTTGGGCTTCAAACTGGCGTTAAAAGACAACTGGGTGCAATAAGATTGTCCTGTGTCCATCTGTCCATCACTCTTCCCCGGCCCCATTCTTTTCTACCTTTTTCATTTCCTCTGCTCCTTTTGTTCTCCACCAGGGCTTATGTCATTATCAAACTCTCCCCATCTATCACCACAGCACCATTAACTCCAATGTTAGAGCCCTAGTCTAAAAGGACAGCCTTTGTTTTCTAACATAGGCCTCCAATTAAAGATATTGTTGAGTAGGGTCCAGCCTAGACTGTGTGCCTGTTTCTGTGACTAGGACTCTAAGCACCAAGAGGTGTCACTAGAGGAAAGGGGGCAAGAGACACAATCCCGTGGCATTCAGTCATTCTTGCTGTTAACTTCATGTTTTCTGGACTCAAAGGCTAAAGAAGCTCTGAAGCAATTTTTGCAGTCCAAGGAGGAGGTGACTAATGCAATTCTACACACAGACCAGGTTTTGACACGAAAGGAAAAGGAGATGGAAGGTGAGGCACAAATTAAGGGGACATGTGCCCACAAAAGCTGTGGAAAGTTTAAATTACTTGTAAACCTGGGACCCTAAACCAGAGCTAAAAAAAAAAAAAAAACAAAAAAAAAAACAAAGCTGTGTCTCACTGGCTAGAATCAGACATGGTAGCACTATGACGTCAGCAGTAACAATGAAGCCTGTGAGGAAGAGGAGAGGAACATGTGATGCACTTACACCTTCCTCATTGCTTTCCTTCCCAGCGCAACGTGTGAACGCTCAAGTTGCCCAGGCTACAGCAAAGTTACTAGAGGTAAAGCAACGGCAGAGTGAACAGTTGATGACAGAGAAAGAGAAGCGTCACCAGGAACACGTGAAACAGGTGGTTGAGACGATGGAGAAGGCACAGGCCAAGATGAGGGAGGAGCAACAGAGGGCCACTGAGCACCAACTTCAGGTATTGTAATTGCATCGCCATCTATGTTTTCTTCACTTAAAAAAATTTTAAAGTGAGTGTGTGTGTGTGCGCGCGCGCATTTGTTCATGTGTATCTGGTATCTGTAGCGGCCGGAAGAGGGAGTCAGATCCCCTGGAGCTGGAGTTTTAAATGGTTGTGAGCCACCTGACTTGGATGTCCAGAGTGGAATTCCAGTCTGTAACACAGTTTACCACTGTAAAAATATCTCAGCTCTTTCCCATAGTGGAATCCCCAATGGTTGTTTTTCTGTCTTATTTAGTATGAGTTTATTCCTAAGAGATTTTTTTTATGAGGAGAGGAACTCTACAACTGTGTGATAGCCTGTCTGTCCCTCCTTTTTCCTATACTCTGCTCCCAAACTGTGTTCAGGTGGGAGTTAGATGAGGAAATTCATAGTCTTCTGTCTGGGACTCAGTTTTCTCACCCATCATCTGTCACCCTGCTACCAAGTTGTGGAAGGTTACATTAAATTTCTTCCCCCACCACCGCTCTTCTTCCCTCTTTTTCTGCTTGAGTTCCTGTGTATATCTGTGGTTGTGCACATTGGTGCACATGGATGTGAAGGCCACAGATCTACTTCAGATCTTCCTCCATCACTCTCCACCACATTTCTTGAGACAGAGTCTTTTCACTGAACCTAGAGTTCACTGATGGGGCTAGCCTGGCTGGCCGGTTAGTTTCAAGCATGTGCCTAGATCTGCCTCCCCAGCCTCGTATTACAGCAGTGCTGTGTCTAGGTCTTCCATGGGTGCTTGGGATTCCAGCTCAAGTCCTCACGCTTATGCAGCAGGCATGTTACTGACTCATCCCCACCCCATCCCCAACCCTAGACTAAATATCTCAGACTAAGATTCAGACAGAGCCTTAGGTCAGATTTTCAGAATTCATTCTCGTGGTGCCTGTTTATATAAGATATGAGAAAGTGGATGTGTTAAGGTCTATGATGCTAAAATTTGAAGTCAAACACATGATTAAGATTACCTACAGAGGTTATACACAACTGATAAGGAAAAAAATCAATACTGGTAACTTAGGTTCATCAATAGAATTGTGGTTTTTTTTTTTTAAATGTGCCCTAGGCACAAAACAGCTTTGGCCACCAAGCTGGGCATCAAGCTAGGATGAACAAAGGACTGCCATCCACTCTGCCCGTGACTGATACAAGAACACCACCAACAAGGTGTCTCTTTGCCCATTGCTAGAACTGTTTCTTAGTTAAAGGAACCCCCCAAGAGACATGATCACAGCTGCCCCCCAAAAAAAACATAATTTGGGGAGGAGGATAAAAAATTCAAAAAGAAAAAAAACATTTCTTAACATTAAATTTTACACATGAATAAAAACAGGTTAAGATATATAAAAATTAGGGGTAAAGAAAATTTTAAGAAATTAAATAATAAAAGTAAATTATTACAAAAACTGCATAGAACATAGAAATCTACTCAGTGCGACACTCTGTCTCCACTTGTGACTTTTTAGGAACAGGCTCGACTGCTAAGGGAAGCATTCCTGCAGGAGGTGAGAAGAGCTGAAGAAGAAAGGATAAGGCTCCAGCAAAGGAAACCAAAGCGCAAATGGTATAAGCTGTAGTTCTAAGAACAGTGCCGTCCTGCCACTCAAACCAGAGGTGAACAGGGAGTAGAATCTGGAACAAGTGTCACTTCAATTGATAATAATTGGGTCCTGCATCAGAAAACTAAAAATCTGCAAAGATGTGCAGTGTGATCATTGAAATTGTGTTTATCTTCCTATAAGATTGTGCGCCAAGGATGTCACTGACATCTCTACCACAAGAGAGGTATCAACAACACTGCTCAGAACAAAGTCCCTTTTCCAGATGATCTCCAGGAGACAAATGGACACTGAGCACATTCTTAAATGGTGGCTCATAATTAGAAAGCAGGTTGTCCAGGGATGTGATGTATCTAAAGGACAGGGAATCAGTCTTGCTCCTTACTAGAGACAATGTAAAGTATCCATTCTATCAACATTGCTCAACCTTCGGCAATGGTGTGATTTGTGGACATTGGTAATGAACAACCCTATCAACACACTCCATAATGAATCAAGGCACCTGCATGGAGATCTAGAGTCCATATATATAATACCCACAGGAAGATGGAAGAAGCCATTAGCATGACAAGGAGCTGGATCACAAGTCCATGGGCTAAAGAAGGAAATGTTCCAGTTTATGTAGATGGAAACTGTAACAGGACATTTCCAAACTCTAAAAGTTAACACTGATTATATAGAAACATGATGACAACTAAGCATAATGTATACCTTAAGTACTTATGTATAAGGTATACATAAGTATATGTTATGTATACTTCATGTATAACAAATATATAACTTTAAAAATGGGCTTTAAATGATGATGGGTAATCTATAGATATCTGTGGTTGATATATTGTGCACCCCAATAAACTTATCTGGGGGTCAGAGAATAGAATAGCCATAATATCAACATAGAAGTTAGGCAGTGGTGGCACACACACCTTTAAACCTATCACTTGGGAGGCAGAGATCCATCCGGATCTCTGTGAGTTTAAAGCCACACTGGAAACTGCCAGGCATGGTGACTCACACCTTTAATCCCAGGAAGTGAGCCTTTAATCCCAGGAAGTGAGCCTTTAATCCCAGGAAGTGATGGCAGAAAGCAGAAAGGTATATAAGGTGTGAAAACCAGGAACTAGGCCTGGTTAAGCTTTTAGGCTTTTAGCAGCAGTTCAGCTGAGATTCATTCTGGAAGAGGACACAGAGACTTCCAGTCTGAGGAAACAGGATCAGCTGAGGAATTGGCAAGGTGAGGTGGCTGTGGCTTGTTCTGTTTCTCTGATCTTCCAGCATTCACCCCCAATACCCAGCTCCAGGTTTGTTTTATTAATAAGACCCTTTAGGATTCATGCTACAGATATCAAAGGAATTTTAATGATTTATCTTTAACTATAAACTTATGCTACTCTTTTTCCTATTACTAGCAGTTGTACTTGAAATCCTGTTGATTTTCCCCAAACATAATAAAGGTTGTTTTCCATATTTTGACCAGTTCTTAGTGTGATGGACTATAGATAAACTGTGTTCCAACTGCCAAAAGTGCAAGGTAGGTGGTGAACATCTTTTAAAGGGACTTGGAACTTTTTTTTTTTTTGAGGAGGTATGGCTCAGTGTGTGAAGTACTCGCAGTGCAAACATGGCATAATTCAGATCCCAGCACCCACATAGCAAACCAGACATGGTGGGAGCTGAGCCTGGCACTGAGGTCGGGGCAGGGGGAGACAGGAGGACCCCTGGGGCTTACTAGCCAGCCAGTCTAGCCAACAGATGGACTCTGAATTCTCTGAGAGACCTTGTCTCAAAAATAAGGTGGGAAGTAATTAAGAACAGAGTTATGCTGTTTGTTGAAAGTGAATGCGACCAGAAATAATCACATTAAGCAAGTTAAATCAGTCTCAGAAAAACAAATGTATGTTTTCTTTAGTACATAATTCCTAGACTGTATATAGATATATAAAATTACATGTGTATATATGATATGAAAGTCAAAGTGAAATTGTCTAGGGAAGCAAAGAGGACGAGTGGAATGAGGAAGCAT
Organism: Peromyscus attwateri; assembly: GCA_902168425.1. NCBI lineage: Eukaryota > Metazoa > Chordata > Mammalia > Rodentia > Cricetidae > Peromyscus > Peromyscus attwateri. The sequence goes on along the minus strand of CABHPP010016862.1, from coordinate 3,152 downwards.
GAAGAGTAAAGGGTACAGGGGTATGCTAAACATACAAGATATTTTTATATGAAAATACCCTCCTATACCATCTTATACCTGTCAAAATGGCTAAGATCAAAAACACTGATGACAGCCTATATTGGAGAGGATGTGGAGTAAGAGGAACACTCCTCCATTGTTGGTGGGAGAGCAAACTTGTTCACCCACTTTGGAAATCCCTAATCGCTTCTCAGCCTTTTGGCTAAGATCAAGTGTGGAAATCCATATGGAAGTTTCTCAGAAAATTGGGAATCAATCTACCTCAAGACCCAGCTATATCAATCTTGAGCATATACCCAAAGGATGCTCAATCATACCACAAGGACACTTGCTCAACTATGTGCATAGCAGCATTATTTGTAATAATTTGGTGTAATAGCCAGAACCTGGAAACAACCTCGATGTCCCTCAACAAAAGAGTGGATAAAGAAAATGTGGTACATTTACACATGGAGTATTTATTACTCAGATGTTAAAAAACAATGATGTCAGGAAATTGAAGACAAATGGATGGAACTAGAAAAAGTCATCCTGAGTGAGGTAACCCAGACCCAGAAAGACAAACATGGTATGTACTCACTCATAAATGGATATTAGATGTAAAGCAAAGGATGACCAGGTTATAATCTCCAGCCCCAGAGAAACTAGGTAACAAGGATGACCCTAAGAGGGACGCATGGATTTCCCTGGGAAGGGGAAATAGATGAGATCTCCTGGGCAAACTGGGGGAGGGGAGAGGATGGAGGTGAACATGAGGGATTGAGTCGGTTGAGTTGGGGCAGGACAGAGGGGGAGAGCAATGAAAGAGATATCTTGATAGAGGGGGCCATTTTTGGGGTTATGGAGAAACCTGGTGTCAGGGAAACTCCCAGGAATCCACAAGGATGACCCCAGCTAAGACTCCTAGCAATAGTGGAGAGGGGGCCTGAACTGGCCTTCTCCTGTAATCAGATTGGTGACTACCCTAACTGTCATCATAGAGCCTTTATCCAGTACCTGATGGAAGCTGATGCAGAGATCCACAGCCAAGCACTGGGCCAAGCTCCAGGAGTCCAGTTGAAGAGAGGGAGGAGGGATTTCATGGGGGGGGGGGGGTTCAAGATCATAATGGGTTCTTCGAAATAACTACATAAAAATCCTGACATGGCACCCATGAACAAGCAAAACAATCCCAGAGCAGTGCAAGTCTCCTCTTTTGTTTCATTTAGTTTGGGGTTTGGGGTGGTTGCTGTTTGTTGTTTTGTTTTTTATTTTGAGTTAGAGTCTTGTTAGATAGCTCAAGCTATCCTCAGATTTGCACCAATCCTCTAGCCTCTGCCTCCCAGTTGATGACATTGTAGGCATGCACTACGATATCTGGCCAGATGTCAACTTCTTTAAGACAATAAATGGCAGCTACAAAAATTCCACACCAGCATCATACTTAATGAGAAACTAAATGGTTGCCCCTCTGACCTTGGAAAATCCAAGACCTTCCGTTCTCACCACTCTTTTCAACGTGACACTGGACCTCTTACTACAGTGTGGTGATTTGAATGAAAATGGCCCCTATAGGCTCATAGGGAGTGGCATTATTTGAAAGGATTAGGACCTGTGACTTCGTTAGAGTAGGTATGGTCTTGTTGGAGGAAGTGTGTGGGTAGGCTTGAGGTTTCAGAAACTCAAGTCAGGCCCAGTGGCTCGCTCTCTCTTCCTGCTGCCTGCCGATCCAGATGTAGAGCTCTGGGCTCCTTCTTTCCCCGCCACGTCTGCCTGTGTACTGCTGTGTTTCCCAAACGACAATGGGCTGAACCTCAGAACTGTAATTCAGCCCCAATTAAATGTTTTCCTTTATAAGAGTTTCTGTGGGGCTGGAGAGATGGCTCAGAGATTAAGAGTACTGGCTGCTCTTCCAGAGGTCCTGAGTTCAATTCCCAGCAACCACGTGGTGGCTCACAGCCATCTGTAATGAGATCTGGTGCCCTCTTCTGGCATGTAGGCAGAACGTTGTATTCATAATGAAAGTCTTAAAAAGAAAAAAAAAAAGAGTTTCTGTGGTCATGGTATTTCTTCACAGCAATAAAACCCTAACTAAGACAAATAGTATCACAAGAAAAGACCCTAAAGGCATGTGGATCAGACAGGATAAAATAAAGCTGTCTTTGTTTGCAGATTGTATGACTGAAAATCCCCTGGAATCTACAAAACTATGCTTACTACTGAAGAGTGAGTTTTATAAGAGGCCAAAGGACACAAGATCAATGTGTTATTTACTGTTCTTGTTGCTGTGACAAAACACTTAACAAAAGCAATTTAAGGAAAGAAAGGTTTAGGTGGGAATGGTGGTGGAGCCTTCAATCCCAGCACTCGTAAGGCAAAGGCACCCAGACCTCTGTATCAAGGCCAGCTTGGTCTACACAGCAAGTTCCAGGCCAACCAAGGCTACAGAGTAACACTGTCTCAGAAAAAAAAGAAGGGGGACTAGGGAGGAAAAGAGGAGTAGGCATTCTGCATTTGGCTCTCAGTTATGGGTTCAGTCTACAATGATTGACAGGGAAAGCATGAAGTATGGCTGGTTACATTGCATTGCATCTGCAGTCAAGAAGCACAGAGAGGCAATCCTGGTGATCAGTTAGCTTTCTCTCCTTCTGCAGTTTGGTACCCCAGCCTATGGATGGAGCCACCCACACTTAGGGAGGGTCTAACCACATCAACCAACTTAATCCAGAAAGTCCCATATCCAGATGTTGTCTCTCCATGATTCTAGATCCTGTCAAGTTGACAATATTGACAGGCACAGGACTGGGGAGGTGGTTATGTTAGTAAAGCGCCTGCCATGCAAGCATGAGGACCCGAGGTTGGGTACCCAGCACCCACATACAAGCTGAGCAAGACAGCAGACATCGGTAGCCCAACACTGGGGAAGGTAGAGCAGAGACAGGCAGGTATGTGGGGCTTGATGGCCAGCCAGTCCAGCCAGATACATGAACCCAGATTCAGTGGGAAAATTCTGTCTTAAAAAATAATGTAGCTAGCAATCAAGAAACACCTAGTGACCTCTACATCCACACATGCATATGCTCACTAGAAACACACACATCACACATTTTACACACACACACACACACACACACACACACACACACACACAC
>CABHPP010016859.1:0-15156 GCA_902168425.1 Peromyscus attwateri | reverse complement strand
AAACAAGACACACCCAGAAATCAGTACCTAGACTATAGTCACCCCAAACCCAGATCCCCCAAAACCAGCTTAAGAATACAACCAATAACAGCAAGGTCAATATGTAACCACCAGAGCCCAGATATCCTACCACAACAGGTCCTGAATATTTTAACAAAGTTGAAGCATAAGAAAAAGGCCTTAATACCAACTAAATGGAGATGATAGAGGTCCTTAAAGAGGAAATGAATAAATCCCTTAAAGAAATCCGGGAAAACACAAACAAACAATTGGAGGAAATGAATAAATCCCTCAAAAAAGCCAGGAAAACAATAAAAAGATACAGATTAAGACAATGGATATAAAAATAGGACCCATCCTTTTGTAATATATAAGAAACACACCTCAACATCAGGATAGACATTACCTCAGTGTAAAAGGCTAGAAAAATATAATCCAAGCAAATGGACCTATGAAACAAGATGATACATCCACTTTTATATCTAACAAAATAGACTTCTGACCAGAATTAATCAAAAGAGATGGTGAAGGGCACTTCATACTCATTAAAGGAAAAAAATCAACCAAGATGGCACTTCAATTCTTAACATCTATGCCCCTAAACATAAAGGCACCCACCTGTGTAAAAAAAAAAAAAAAAAAAAAAAAACACTACTAAATCTTAAGTCACTCATTGACCCTCACACACTGCTAGTAAGAATTTTCAATATCCCACTCTCACTAAAGGACAGGTCATCCAAACAAAATCTAAACAGAAAAATGCTGGAAATAACTGACTTTATAAACCCAATGAACTTAACAGATATTTACAGAATCTTTCACACAAACACAAAATAGTATACCTTCTTCTCAGCACCTCATGGAACTGTTTCCAAAATTAACCACATACTGCTATGGAATAATCTTTTTGTACACTGTGAAGATTTGTTGGTCTCATTGGTTTAATAATAAACTAACTGGTCAACATCTAGACAGAAAGAGGTTAGATGGGAGAGACAAACTGAGAAAATGCTGGGAATTAGAAGGACAGAGTCACTAGCCAGACACAAAGGAAGGAGGATGTGTAGAAGATGAGATAACAAGTCATGAGCCATGTGGCAGCAAGTAAATTAATAAATATGGGTTAATTTATGTTGTAAGAGCTAGTTAGTAACAAGCCTGAGCTATCAACTGAGAATTTATGATTAATAATAAGTCTTAGTGTCTGTTATTTGGGAGCTGGCTGGCAGGACAGAACTCCTGCAACTGATAAACACTTTCAACAAAGTGATTGGATACAAGATTAACTCAAAAAACAAAACAAAACAGAAATAAACACCAGTAGCATTATATAGAAATAACCAATGGACCAAGGAAGAAATCAGGAAAACTAAACCCTTCACAATAGCCTCAAATAATATAAAATAACATAGAGTAACTTTAAAAAAGCAAGTGAAAGACTTGTATGACAAAAATTTCAAGTTTTTGAAGAAAGAAATTGAAGACATCAGAAGATAGAAAGGTCTCCAAGCTCATGAATCAGTAGCATTAGATAGTAAGAATGGCCACCCAACCAAAAGTAATCTACAAATTCAACACAATCCTCATCAAAATTCCCATACAATTTGTTATTGACTTTGGAAGGACAATTCTGAACTTCATATGGAAAAAATAAATAACCCTAGATAGTTAAAACAAGTCTGAACAGTAAAAGAACTGCTGGAAGTCTCATCATCCCAGATCAAGTTGTACTACAGAGTTATATTAATAAAAATAGCATGGTATTATTATAAAAACAGACATTTTGATCACTAGTATTGAGTTAAAGACACAGGCATAAATTCACACACCAAATACTGAAAAAAAGACAGCAGTTTCAACAAATCGTGTTGTTCAAAGTGGTTGTCTGCATGTAGAAGAATGCAAATAGATCCATATCTATCACCCTGCACAAAACTCAAGTCCAAATGGAGAAAAGACCTCAACATAAATCCAGATATACTGAACCAACCTTATAGAAGAGAAAGTGTGGAGTAACCTTGAACTCGTTTGCACAGGAGACAACTTCCTGAATAGAACACCAATATTACAGACACTAAGATTTAAAATTAATAAATGGAACCTCATGAAACTAAAACACTCTGTAAAGCAAAGTATACCATCAATAGGACAAAACAGCAGCCTACACAATAGGAAAAAGATATTCGCCAAACCACATCCAACAAAGGGCTGATTTCCAAAATATATAAAGAACTCAAGAATCTAGACATAAAAAAAAATCCAATTAAAAAATGAAGTACAGATCTAAACAGAGAATTCTCAACAGAAAATCTTAAATAGCCAAGAACATTTAAAGAAATGTTTAACAACCTTAGCCCCTAGGGAAATGCAAATCAAAATGACTCTGAAATTCCATCTTACACCTATCAGAATGGCAGAGATCAAAAACACAAGTGACAGCTCATGCTGAAGAGGATGTGGGGCAAGGATAACGCTTCTCCATTGCTGGTGGGTGTGTAAACTTGTACAGCCATTTTGGAAATCAATATGGCAGTATCTCAGAAAATCGGGAAATCAAGTATTAGGGAAATAGTGTTTATGAAGGCAAAATAAAATCAAAACTTAATATTGTTTTTTTTTTAATTTTCTTTTTTTTTATTTATTTATTTATTTTTTTTACTTTTATTGATTCTTTGTGGATTTCACATCACACATTCCAATCCCACTTATCTCCCTGTCCCAATGTGACCATCCCCCCCTCCCCCCAAAACAAAACAAAATTTAAAAGAAAAACCAAAAACCAACCAAACAAACAAACAAAAAAATGCGAAGAAACACATTCTGGAAGCTGCGGTGTGACAGTGAGTCCCACAGTTTACCTATTAGTCCATCCATTTTTGTTTAATTAGTCTGATTGTTCTTTATTTTATATCTAGAATCCACTTATGAGTGAGTACATACCATGATTGTCTTTCTGGGATTGGGTTACCTCACTCAGGATGATATTTTCTAGTTCCATCCATTTGCCTGCAAATTTCATGCTTTCATTATTTTTTTCTGCTGAGTAGTACTCCATTGTGTATATGTTCCACATTTTTTTAATCCATTCTTCAGTTGACGGGCATCTAGGTTGTTTCCAGGTTCTGGCTATTACAAATAGTGCTGCTATGAACATAGCTGAACATGTATCTTTGTGGTATGAATCAGCATCCTTTGGGTATATGCCCAAGAGTGGTATTGCTGGGTCTTGAGGTAGTTCAATTCCTAGTTTTCTGAGAAACCGCCATACTGATTTCCACAGTGGTTGTACAAGCTCGCATTCCCACCAACAGTGGAGGAGTGTTCCCTTTGCTCCACATCCTTTAATATTGTTTTTGAAGGGGGATTATTTGTAATTCTTAAATTGTCTTCCACATGAGTTTGTTTAAACTATACTATAAAGCCTTAGGTGTGGTCATTTTAACCACCCATATAATACTGGCATATATGGTTGTCATTTATCAATTAACAAATTTGTCTAAATTAAGATGATTAGATAATCTCTGTTGTAAGTTTTTATTTCACATTTGTTGAAACATTAGTTGTAATTCTCAATTTTATATGACATATATTTCCTTTATGGTTTTATTTTACTCAAAAGAAATAGTTACTAAAAGAAACCATTTGAAAATGAACATCCCAGAACACAAATACTCTCTATACTCAACCAATTCTCAGTCCAGTAAGCTAAAATCCCCATTTACAGACCCCTGGAAATCACACAAGATGTGACTAATTCTAATGCACTACCAATATTAATGAACTATCATGTATTTATGGTGACACTGACTGCTCAATTCTGGCCAATTTTCTAGAGTTTAAATTCATTCCACAAATACTTCCAAATAGGTGAGTAAGTATTATTGCAAAGATAAAGGAGAAGAGTGAGCAGATCTTTCCAGGAACATGGTACTAAGTAGCTAGTGCATTAAAGCCAACACAGGCAGGCAGAGGAATCCATTCAAAGAGATCTTACTCTTTGATTTCTCTTCTAGTAATCTCTTATTAGTGAAATGTTTGAGCATACTGTTTGATGAGTTCACATTTTTTAATTGGAGCCAAGTACTAGTTCTGACATAAGATTTAGCCCCTTACCAGCTGCTACATTAAGCCTTTTAATATCCTGTTTTATATCACCTGCCCTTTTGGCATAAAATAAAATATGTACTTCGCAACATGAGCTAGTTTCAATCATATCATAAGAAGTTAAACTGACATATGAAATAGGTTATGTAGGTACATTTGTCAAATTATAATTTCCTGTTTCTATAGCTTTTTATAAAACACTGGTGATTTAAACAGTAGCTTGTCTTGATAAATTATTAAACCATAATTAAGAATTTTATCAAAATTTTTAAAGAGTTGAGTAACTGGTATGCTATTAACCATATTCTTAGATAGAGTTATATTGCAGACACACACACAGAAAGGCATCTTTTAGTTCATTACACAGTGTAAGTGGTGAAAGCAGTTATTGAAATAGAAGAAATACAGTGGGGACATTTTCCTGACACAGTCCAAAGATGTAGAAGGGAGATTAAAAAAATGTGTGACAAAATATTACCAAGAAGAGATTTAAAGATTAATTTTCTGTGATTTTTTTAAATTTTTATTTATTATACCAATTCTGTTTAGTTACAAATCTTAAATGTTTCCTAAACCATTTAAAAATTATAATAATATTATTCTATACCATATGCCTCTTTTTACTGCTGAAAATGAGATTGAAATGCTGCTTTGTTTAAATCAGATTAAAATAAAACTAATACTAATGATATTAAATAAAATAGCAAACTAGGAATAAAGTTGCCCTATTTATTGAGATCAGCCTCCATAACATGACTTACAAAATAAAAATGTGTTATTATTCCCTTGTTTATTCACACACACTTCAATATGAGTATGAATGATGCTTCAATATTTTTCAGCAGCATGGATAAGAAAATTAAGGTTTGCCAATTATCAGTAATCTTCTGAGTTCTTCAAATAGAAATGTTAAGCTACATACATGATATTCCTTCTGCAATATTTTTACTGAAGTAGATCCAATAATTATTTGAAAAGTCAAAGCCAGAATTCCTCCTTTATAAACTTACTCAGAACTGTGTTTTCATGAACTGTTGGTATGCTGACAATTTCCAACTGTTTATTAGTAGCCTCAGATTTTGTTTCAGAAGGTTTACAGCTGATTCCCCAAACTCTTTTATTTGTGATTCTAATAGACACTTGACAATGTGTCCAGACCAACACAGCTGATATCTGGCCATGAAGTCCTAATTTGTTCTACCTACCTGTCCTAATTTGTACCACTTCCATAGACATGCTTCTGTCACTTGACACAAGATATTCAAGTCATAAACCTAAGCTATATAGTCTTGATTCTTTTCTCTTTTTATTACTCTATATTTAGTAGAAAACTACATCATTTCTACCATCAGACTTGAATAATAATTCTGAGCCTTTTCTAGCACTTCCTCCATAATACACCTCTGTTATGTCCTACCAAGATCAACACAAAGTTGCTTTTCTTCCTAAAATTGTCCTATTCTTACAGTCACAACCATCCTTTCAAAGTTAAATTAGATCACTTCAGGACTCAGCTCAAACTCAACAGCGTCTGGGTGAAGAGAAAGGCTTCATAGGCATCAGAAGGTTCATCAGACTCATAGATACCTCCTACTGCTCTCATTGTCTTATTATCTGTTCAAGATTATGAATTTGCTGTGCCTTCTTTCTTAAGTCATTTTCTTTCAAATACTCTCCTCATACTTTATACCTTTGTCCAAATGCCAGGTACGCAAATAAAGTTTTGTAACCACCCACCCTAAAAGATGTGAATTTAGCTATTCTTCACTATTGTGGGACACTTGATCACACTATGTGAAAATGTGATGCTGTTTTATTCTGAATAGTTTAATAAAGAGCTGAGTGGCAAATCACTAGGCAGAAGAGGATAGGATGAACTTGCAGAGATAGATAGGAACTCTAGGAGGAATTTGAGGTGCAGGGATTTTCCCAGGGAGACATAGAACAAGTTGGATACATGGTATTGAGCAGAGGTAACATGTGACAGAATGTAGATTAAAATAAATGGGTTAATTTAAGTTTTAAGAGCTAGTTGGGAACAAGCCTAAGCTAAGGTCAAGCTTGTCTCCATGTCATTATTTGGGAGCTAGAAGCCCAAAAAAAATCTGACTATATTTCATGCCCAATACATGGCTCAACCACATGAACAGAGAGTCCACATTAGTCTGCTACCACTCACAGTGACTCCAGAAAGCAGGCCCATCAAATTCCTAGGGATGGCTCAGGTAAATGCACCTCCCTGTAGGCATGAAGTTAGGATGCCATGGAAAGGCAAGCAACATCTGCAGCCCAGAGCCAGTGAGGTAGCCTGCTGGACCAACCCAAAGGGGGCAGAGCCAGCTGCCAGCACCATGGGCTAAGTGGAGCCCCATAGCAGGTTTTGCCTGGCAGTTTAAGGTTTGGTTCACATGGTCATAGAAGGCTTCAAGCCTGTAAAAAAGCCAGGTCCAGACCAAGAAAACATGTGAACATAGTCATAATAAATAAATTAATAAATAGTTGAAAAGTAATAAAGTCTTTAAAAAGAGAATAAAATAACATAAAAAGAATAGTCCACATAAGGATGGGAAATACTTTAACAAAAGATGTTTGGTTCCTCTATAGTGATAGATTAAATTTTTAAAATGCTAATGGACAAAAACTACAGCTGCTGAGAGACATTGAATTCTAAAAATGGCTGCTGGATTGAACAGCCTATATATTTTAAAGATGTCTTAACTTTTGAATTGAAGTAAGGAAATGTATTGCATTGGGGGATAAGTTATGCTGTTGATACCCAGGAAACAAAAAGCTATGATTCCATTATAAAGATAAGATTTGACTGGGGGAGACCTCCTGAGGATCTTGGCTGCAGTCATGAAGGAAGAAACCAGGAGAGACTACAAGGCAGGTGATGAGTATGCTGCTCCCTCTGCGTGGGAACAGCTCTGAGACTGGATGAGGCTGATCAATTGTTTTGGCCCATAATCCTCATGACTTACTATTACATGCCATTTCTTTCATATGGCATGGATAGAGATTTATATTAGTTTGGTTCTGCAGTACAAAAAGACTTATAAAGCTTACAGATGTCTTTTACCTGGTCTAAAATAGAGCAGATAATCATTTCATAATTATATTAATATAGATTTATATGTTACCTTTAAAAGTTTGTGTGTATGTGTGTGTGTTTTCAGAACAAAAGGACCAGACACCAATGAAAACAAGTAGCCAAGGTTATTCAGCCTCTCAGAATGTCTCTGTTTCAATTTCCTAAAATATCTGCATCCACAGCAATTTCATAGTGGCTAGCAAAGATGGTTCAGCCTCATAGACTGAACAACAAATGATACCACTAACTTTCCCAGGACTTGAACATTATCCCAATTATCTTGAGGTCTCCTGAGGGTGCTGTCACCACTAGACAAAAGAAAGTAATTTTAAGAACACAATGCCCATATTCTCAAAAGGTGGGGTAGGTGATTTTTGGTCATTTGATGGGTTATGGATGTTTGTCATTTTTTAGGGGGGTTAGTTGTAGGTTGTTATTGGTCATGGCCATGGAGGAATCTAACTCAAGGAGGTTAGATTCAGAGTTCTCTTTCTGAAAAGAAAAAAGTTGGGGATATAGGAATGATAGGATAAAAAGGTAGATTATTGAATCTACTTTTACACTAAAAAAATAACTACTAGACTCAAATATTTTACATTGGTATGGATTTTTGTATATTTATATGAATTCAATATTTTTGTTACAACATACTGTAAGGTATTGTACCAATGCAATTCATTTAAAATTGTAATGTAGAGATCTAGTCCTTGAAAGCTACTATTGCATACTACTTAGGATAATTGAGATAACAATCAAACTTTTAGTAAGGGTTTAGATGTAGAAAGAAATAAGCTCTATTTAGCCTCATGATAGGTGATCTTCAAACACTTCAGAGACTGAGGGAATATGGCATTTAAGATGTTTTAATGACAAAAGGCTTTTCATGGACAAGGAGACATGTCTGCTCCTGGCAGTACTAATCTGCTTCAAAAAAGGATTACAGGCATTAAAGAACCTTCAGATGGAGTTTGCTTTCAATGTGACAAAACTTGCCACTGGGCAAGAAACTGCCCTTGCCTCAACTGCTGACAGTATGTTGTCTAAATTGGAGAAGCAGGACACAAAGGAAGCCAACTGCCGAACTTTGCCAAAACAAGGTAGGAGAGTCCTTCAAAATTCCTGCTTCACAAAAAGGTCTGTCAGATATTCTGGGCCTGTAGACTGAAGACGAATGTTCCTTCAATGCAGAGGAACCTTGAGTAACTGTCCAGGTAGCCAGGTGTCTTTGCCATTTTTATAGTTTTGGAAATAGCTTTTCTGTACTTCCTGTTTACTCGGGTAATATTTTATCCTTCTTGGATCTCTGATGGGGTTGAAGACTAGATAACTATAACAAACTCTTTGTTATAAAATTCAGAAAAGAAACTTACAAAAGAGATTTAAAGTTTATGAGGTTGAGATACATAAAAGCCTAAGTTGTTTATCTAAGAAAATGTTTTTCTTTATTAAGAAATTTTTTATTTATTTTACATACCAACCACAGATCCCCCTCTCTTCCCTCCTCCCACCTCTCCAGCCTTCCTCACCAACCCACTCCACATTCCCTCCTCCAACAAGGTATGGCCTCCCATGGGGAGTCAGCAAACCCTGGTACATTCAGTAGAGGCAGGTCCAAGCCCCTCCCTCTGCATCAAGGCTGTGCAAGGTGTCCCACCATAGGTAATAGGCTCCCAAAAGTCAGCTTATGCACCAGGTATAGATCCTGATCCCACTGCCAGGGGCCCCTCAAACAGACCAAGCTACACAATTGTCTTGCCTATGTAGAGGGCCTTGTCCAGTCCCATGGAGGCTCCACAGCTGTTAGCCTGAAGTTCATGAGTTCCCACCAGCTTGGTTCAGTTGTTTCTTCATCATGATCTTGATGCCCCCTTGCTCATAGAATCTCTCTTCCCTCTCTTTGACTGGATTCCTGGAGCTTTGCCTGGTGCTTAGATGTGGTTTCTCAGAATATTGGGAATCAAGCTACCTCAAGACCCAATGACACCACTCTTGGGCATATACCCAAGGAATGCTCAATCATACTACAATAACACTTGCTCAGCTATGTTCATAGCAGCATTATTTATAACATCCGGAACCTGGAGCAGCCTATATTCTTCTCAACTGAAGAATGGATAAAGAAAATGTGGTACATATACACAATGGACTACTACTCAGTAGTAAAATAAAAAAAAAAAAAACAAGAACAACAACATGAAATTTGTAGGCAAATTGATGGAACTAGAAAATATCCTGAGTGAGGTAACCCAGACTCAGAAGGACAAACATGATATGTACTCAGTCATAAGTAGATATAGGATGTAAAGCAAAGGATAACCAAACTACAACCCATGGCTCCAGAGAAGCTAGCTAACAAGAAGAATCCTAAGAAGGATGCATGGATCACCCGCAGAAGGGGAAATAGATGTGATGCCCTGAGTAAGCTATAGGTGAGGTGGGGGCAATAGAGGGTAAGGGATGGAGGATGAGAACATATGGGAATGGGATGGTAAAGCTGGAACAGGAACAGACTATGAAAGAGATATATTGATAGAGGGAGACATCGGGGGTAGGGAGAAACCTGGTGCTAGGGAAATTCCCAGGAATCCACAAGGATGGTCCCAGCTTAGACTACTAGCAATATTGGAGAGGGTACATGAGCTGGCCTATCCCAGTAATCAGATTGGTGAATACCCTGTCATCATAGAGCCTTCATCTAGTAATTAATGGAAATAGATGCAGAGATCCACAGCCAAGAAAATGTTTTACAGTCTAAAAAGATATTTTCTGGTTGGTAACACAAATTGAGATAGAAAGTGATTTAGGAATAAAACTTTGGTCTCATCAAGATAGGATACCTAATATAGTACTTTCTCCAAAGTTGCCAAATACAAATGGACTGGACATTGTGAAAGTACTTCTTACCTGATAATTGTTCTAATTGTATATCTTTTTACTGTGTTACATTTAAAACATTTCCTTTTTATTTAGACAACAACTGATAATTGTTCTTATTGTATATAGTCCTACTGTGTTAGATTTAAACTTTTCCTTTTTATTTAGAAAAAAAGGAGAAATGTTGTGGGATATTTGATCACACTGTGTGAAAAATGTGTTACCATTTTACTCTAATTGATTTAATAAAGAATTAAGTGGCCAATAGCTAGGCAGGAGAGGAAGTTGAGACTCCTAGAGAGTGATAAGTACTCAGGAAAGAATCTGAGGCATAGGGATTTTGCCACTGAGATATGGAATAAGTTGGATGCACAATAATGAGCCACATATCAGAACAAAGATTAATATAAGTGGGTTAACTTAAATTTTAATAGCTAGTTGTGCACAAGCCTAGCTAAGGCCAAGCTTTCATAATTAATAAAAAGTCTCCGTGTCATTGTTTTGGAGCTAACAGTCCAAAGAAAGTCTAACTATATACTTCACCATACATCATTTTTCTTTTCAAGCTGAATACTATTTCAAATTATAGCACCTGAGTGTTTGCTTTTATAAAGTATGAATACTCCAACAGAATTCAAGTTCTACAAAGGGAAGAGTTGTTTTCTGTTCATCTATAAACAACAATAACAACAACAATAACAAGTTCATTTATATTAGGACCCCTAGTTGACCATGAAACAAGATAGAGACTTCTCCTTTCCTCCTACCCAGGCCACTAAAAACTCCACCTGCCTTGCCTGGTATACTATGCTAACTAGACACCAGGTAAAGCTATGTACTATATTCTCCCTTGGGTCACCAAAACCCCATTTTCCTTTCTTTGGACCCACAGCAGCCATGGGGCCAGGAAGTTTCTTCTTCTTCTTCTACCTCCTCTATACATAGACAAAACCCTTGGCTGTCTTTCCTAGAACTCCATGCTAGCTTCATCACTTGGTAGGTCTTTCTATTTCCTTCTACCTAGGACCCTCAACACTCTTTGTGCTTTCTAGAAACCAATATATCCCATGCTGCCAAGCGGTGCCTCTCCTTTTCATCCCTAGGCTAACAAAACCTCTTACTTCTTTCACTAAGACTCAATGTCTAGCACTCTTCAAACTCTCTAAGAGACACCCTGCCAAACAGGCAGGTCTCTAGTAAGAGACCTGAGGTATCATTACTCTTAGTTATGTCCACTCTGTCCCAGGACCTTCTGAGGAGCCTAGCACATATAGCTGACTTTGGCAAGAGAAATGCTCCTAGGGTAGATGTGCTTAGGATCATATTAAACTGTTAAACCCATTACTCTGCCTCAGAATAAGTACCATCTATAGTTGCCCACATAGCTTCCTTTGACTCTGATGTCCTTAGGCCTTAAGCTTTCCAGATCACATCATTCTACCTCTCAGCTTAGGACTCTCCCTGGCCATCCACATGACACTGGGAAGAGACCTATACCCAGAGATGTATCCCTTCAAGACTACCCAACATTGTCTAGCCCGCTATCATTCCTCTAGGTTTCATCAGTGAGATTAAAAGCACGTATTCATATCAAAAGACAAAATCAAAACTGTAACTTTAGATACCCAGGTTTCGTTGCAAGAGTACAAACAATAAGAAAGACAGGAAAACATGTCTCCCCCAAATACCACCCACCATGTAATTGTCACCAATGAGAAGAACCTAGATGAAACTCAAAGCAAAGAATGGAAAAGACTGTTGTAAACATGTTCATAGAGTTCAGGCAACTCAAAGAAATATAAATAAACATCTGAATAGGCTTTAAAAGGAGAGGAATAAACTCCCAATTGAAGTAAAAGACAACATGAACAAGTATCAGAATAAAATATTTAGGAGAATCGAGGAAAGGAACATCGAGTTCAATGAATGAATGGAAATTCTAAGAAAAAAACTGAAAATAAAGTGGGAAATTTAAAACTTAATACAAAGATCTCAGCCAAATGTCTCACTAACAAAATTACCTATATGAAAGAAAAAATAGTAGTATTTGAAGAAAGGGCAGAAGAAATTGATCATTTAATCTGAGAAAGTATAGGGCTGTTTTACAAAGTGAAAAAATGAAAAAACAATCTTAAGAATGGAATATGCAGGAACTCTGGGACATAGAAAAAAAGTTAAAATCTTTTAATTTGGGGATGAGATGGGGATAATTCCAAGTCACAGGCCTAAAACACATATTTAGTAAAATAATAGAAGACAATGTTTTAAATCTAGAGAAGAAATAACCATGACCACTAAGTCAATTCTACAGGCAATATTGAAAAGAATCTTTCATACTGAAGAGAAGTATAAGCAGTTTTAGTAGACAGGGAAAAGAAATGGTATTAGGACAGCAATAGAAAGCAAATTAAGACACTATTGTTAAAGAGGACACATAGTTGGGCCATAAACATGGAGAAATCAAGTAGGTACTGACCTAGAAGCTTCACTCCTACTATCTAGTTTTCATGGTGCTAGAGAGTGTTCTTCAAGCTATCAGAGAAGAAAAGTAATCACCAATCTCTACCAGCTGGGAACCTTATAAGCTACAATAATGAATCTGTTAGCAAGAAATCCTTTCAAGTGTAGTAGTGGGATGGATATTATTGAAGTAAACAACCACTCCTGATCAGTTTAAGGTACATTCCACAAAACAGAACTCATACCTGGTATGCATCAAGAAAATGTGGCTAGATAAGTAACAAACTCTAGGGTAGAAGTTACTGCTTTATCATCATCCTGCTAAGTAGACATAATATTAAAATTATTGCTAATTACTCATTGCTATACCTATAGATTAATGTATTTGTCAACCCTTGTTAGTGAAGAATCTTCTTGTAATAAATAGCAATTATCACAGAAATCCACAACTTATTAATGTTCAGAAAATAAGTGACTGTGGAATGTTCTGTTCTAAATGGATCATTTATATCACACCCTTCTTTCCAAAGTTCAGAGATCATCAGGGAGCAATTGTACAAGCCAAAAGTGTTAGATCACTATAAGGAAATGATGTTTGCTAGACACAAAGGCAGATGTACATATGAACTCAAAGTGATTATATCAGCATGCACAAGACCTGTACAAGCTCAAATCAGACAAATCTGGATAACTAGAATAGGTAGTCCCAATATACCATCCCCCAGCTGAGGAGATAATGGCATTTGGTACTTGTTGGGAAAGGAGAGTCAGTTTACTTTAAGGATGTGATCCTAGTAGGCCAATCACTATCCAGGGCAGTCCCTATATTAAGGAATATTTGGACAACAGAAATTACATTTGATGAGAAAGAGGGAGGAACAGGGAGAAGAGAAAAGGAGAAGGGGAGATGATAGATATAGATAGATAGATGATAGGTAGATAGATAGATGATAGATAGATAGATAGATAGATAGACAGATAGATAGATAGATGAATAGATAGATAGCAGGGAGTTCTGTGCATAGGGTATTGAGGGTGGATGTGGGGTTAGTTGTGCCTATGGGTAGAGTAATAGTTAATATATGTTGTGCAAGATTCTAAAAGAATTTATAAAGATATTATCTTGTAGGAAAAAAGCAGGGTACTTTGTACTTAAGTTATGCTTCTTTTTTGTTATATCTTTTTATTTTATGAGTGTATTTATGCTATCTAAATAGCAATTATTAAAATGAGAATGTAATAATTATGCTGAACTTTCATAGCATATAAGTTTTGAATTTTAGTGACAAAAATACACAGTCACATTAACCAAAATCTAAATATCAGGATTTCTTCCCATTCCTATTAAAGATCACAATGTCACTGATATCTACAACATGAAGTAGGGTATCCTATTGGGGTACTTTACTCAAGTTTTTCAGCTGAGTTTTCTTCTTTTTTATAATTAAAAATTGTTTTCTGCAATTATAGCTTCTTCTAGTCTGTTAATAACCACCATTCCTTTTACACTTTGAAAATATTTTCATTGTTCATATTCATATCTGTCCTACTATTTAATACTCTCATTTCATTATCTATCATCTATTTCTTAACCTTTTTCAGTGTTGGGAATTGAATTTGGTGCTTTGTTTATGACAAGGCAAAATCCCTACTAAAAATGGGCATTATCTGCCCCTGGATTAGTATACATTTTGATTATTCATTGTCAGTCTCATTTTGCCAAGTTTTCAGGAAAGTAAGGAGATAAACATACCTAGTCACTCACCCATGGACACTATAAGTTATTTTCCCAAACTTAAACATACCCAAGATACCTTGAAACTAAAGAAAAGCAAAGGAGGCTGAAAAAACTTAAATCCAATATAATATTATCTATGCTCAATACACTGCTGGATTTTTCTCTTTTTCAGAGTAGATGTTCCCAATTGATGAATTTTGTTTGCCAAGGGACATTTAACAATGTTTGGAAGACTTTTAGTGTTGTGGTGATGGAGGTGAGGGAGGGATGCTGGTGGTATTTTTTGAGTGGAGAAAAAAATACAGCTGAATTTTCTATAATGTTTATAATAGCCACCCCACCAACATGAAGCTATATACTAAACTAAAATGCTTCTAGTTCTGAGGTAAGAAACTCCACTCTCGAGCCAGCATGCTTAGCAAAAGAAATGGAACATTTTTACCTTTTATGCAGCTCTAAAACCTGAAATTTCTCATTTTCCTCTGGGTTTTTTTCAAATGTTTTTGTCTTAGCTTACAAAAATTCTTGTGAGAAGAGTTGACCAAGGGATTGAGCAGACACAGGAACCTGTTCTTCCTTCCATGATCACAAGTCTGAATTTAATGAATGACATCACCAGACTGATCTACTCCAACCCAAATGTATTACAGTGCTGAGGTATTCAGTGTATATTAAATGAAGTCATCAGTGTGGGTCTATACACATGCAGCTTGTGTCCTTCTGAGAAAAACAAGCATGGACAATATACTGCAAGAGAAACTGTACATCAACTGAAAAAGCACTCCATAGAATTTCAAAACAAATCAACAACTTTTCCAGCTGCACATCTGACAGATCTGCTTCTAGAACACACACACACACACACACACACACACACACACACACACAC
>CABHPP010016858.1:0-11553 GCA_902168425.1 Peromyscus attwateri | reverse complement strand
CAATTGAGAAAATGATTCCATAAGGTCAGGCTGCAGGTAAGCCTGTAGGATATTTTCTTAATTAGTGATTGATGGGGGAGGGCCCAGCCCATTGTGGGTGGCTCCATCCCTGGGCTGGTGGTCCTGGGTTGAGCAATTCATGAGGATCAAGCCAGTAAGCAGCAACCCCACTTCCCCATGGCTTCTTCATCAGCTTCTGCCTCCAGGTTCCTTCCCTGTTTGAGTTCCTGTCCTGACTTCATTTGATGATGAATTACTATGTGGAAGTGTAAGCCAAACAAACCCTTTTCCCCCAAGTTGCTTTTGGTCATAGTGTTTCAACACAGCAATAGAAACTCTAACTAGGACACTCATGTTATAAAGCACCTTACAAAATCTAGATGCTAATTGTGGTGGTTTGAAAGAAAATGGCCCCCAAATGGAGTGGCACTAGTGGGAGGCATGGCCTTGTTGCAGGAAGTGTGCCACTGTGGAGGCAGGCTTTGAGGTCTCATATATGCTCAAGCCATGCCCAGTCAGACAGTTCACTTCCTGTTACCTACAAGACATAGAGCTCTCATCTACCTCTCCAGCACCATATCTGCCTGCATGCTGCCATGTCCCACCATGGTGATAATGGACTGAACCTCTGAACTGTAAGCGAGCCCCAATTAAATGTTTTCCTTTATAAGAGTTGCCATAGTCATGGTTCCTCTTTACAGCAATAGAAACCATAAGAATCTAATGAAGGGAAATATTGATAGATCTGACTATAGCAAAACATCATAAACATATTGATAGATCCGACTATAGCAAAACATCATAAACAAATTTAAAAGATGAGACTAACCAAGAAAAAAGACACATATGACAGATAAAGAATTAATTTCTTCAATATAGAGAAAGTTCCAACAAAACAAGAAGAAAAGACGACAGCTTAACTTTATAAATAGCATGATACTGGCACAAAACAACGGGCTCGGATATAAACCCATACAACTACAGCCACCTGCTTTTTGACATCTATGCTAAAAGTATATATTGGAGAAAAGACAGCCTCTTTAACAAATAGCACTGTGAAAACTGGGTATCTGTGTGCAGAAGTATGAAGCTAGATCCCTGTCTCTCATACTGTAAAAAATTAAATCCAAGTGGATCAAAGACCTTAATACAAGACCTGAAATTCTGAAACTGTTGGAAGATCAAACAGGGAAAGGCAAGGACTTCCTGATTAGGACTCCAGTTGCTCAGGAAATAATATCAATAACTGACAAATTGGATCTCAAGAGATTCAAAAGCTTCCACAAAGTATAGGAAACAACAGTATAATGAGACAGCCTGCAGGATATAAGAAAATCTTTACTAGCTGTACATTGATAAAAGATGTGTTATAGGTCTGGTGTCATTCAGAGATTCACCAATCTGACAATGAATGAATTTTAACAAATATGTCTTATTAGATACCCACAATTTGGATTCTCAAAGCATTGCCCCAAGCTATTGTTAGTCCATGGCTTATAAAGGCAAAACCCACAAGATTACAGTTTTGTGGGTTGAGTTGATGCATATCTTGCTTACATGCAGGCAGAATTTAACTTTTGTAACAAATGTCTACAGATGCCTCAGTCTTCTTGAGTAAGCAAGCATTTTTGTATAGAAGCAGAACTAGTGATTAGCTTTATGACCCAGTATCTTTCAAGAGTAGCAGAGAGAGTTAAAATTTTATAAGACTTGCAAGACTAGGCAATTTTAAGGATAGCCCAAATATTCTGGGCAAAGGAAAGTGGGTTGACAGGGTACAGCTTTTACAACCTAAGGGCCTACATGCTAGAGGCATTTTTGTTTTACAGATCTCTTAAGCACAGTAATTTAAACTTTAAACATAATGTTCACCATGACATATTGATATCAAAATTGAATAAAGAACACAAAAATTTAAATAACTAGAAATCAAACAATCCAATCAATATTCGCTAATGAAATGAACAAGCAATTCTGAAAGGTGAAGCACAAATGGGCAATAAACATAAGAAAATACACTCAATATCTATAGGTATAAGAAAAACACAAATTAAAACTACACTGAGATTCCATTTCATCCCAGTCAGAATAGCAGCTATGAAGAAAACAACAAATGCTTGACAAAAGGGATCCCTTATACACAGCTGGTGGGAATACAAATGAACCCAGCCACAGCTGTGTTAAGTTTCCTCTGAGATTGAAATATTCCAACCTGCAGGGAAGCTCCTTAAGCAGGATGGTAAACAACTCAAAACAGCTTTGGGAAGTCCCTGATACTGACCAGATTCACGGGACCCCCTCCACTATAGTAAGCAATAAAAGATGCAAGGAAGATTCTCAGAGAAACCAAGTTGCAAAGACTCTCAGACAAATCAAGCTGCAAAGACTCTGAGACCAGACCAGCTACCTGGAAGAAGCAGAAAACAGCCAAGCTGCCTGGAAGAGGTTTAGACCAACTCAGTCACCTATAAGGGACACTCTCTAATCTGTTGAGCTTTCTGCAGGCTGTGCAGTATACTCCAGGTTCCTACCTTTTGTGAGCTGTCTCCCATGCTGGGTTAGGCTTTGGTGATGCAGCTCTCCTTGAGTAATTTCCTCACCCATATTCCTATAAGAAATCCCAATAAAATCCACTGGTTCACCAAGTTGGACTATCCATACATTGGGTTGCCTATCTGATGGGAGGAGACAAGTAGACATGTATGTAGCATCTACCAAGGAAACGTTTTGTCCTACAACAGCCACTATGAAAATACATATGGTCCCTCAAAAAACTAAAACTAGATCTACCATATAATACAGCTGTACAACTCCCAGGTATTTATCCAAGGGATTCCAAGTCAACATATCACAGAGATAATCTTTATTTTAATGTTATTCACAATAACTAAGTTATGGGACCAACTTAGGTGACCATTAGCAGAGGACTATTTAAAGAAAATGTAGTAAATATAATGTGGTGATTTGAATAAGAATGGCCCCAATAGGCTCATAGATTAGGGAGTGGTGCTACTTGACAGGGATTAGGAGGTGTGGCCTTGTTGGAATGGGTGTGGCCTTGTTGGAGGAATTGTGTCACTGGAGGTGGGATTTTGAGTTTCAAATGCTCAAGCAAGGCCCAGTGTCTCTCTCTGCCTACTGCCTATGGACCTAGATGTAGAACTCTCAGTTACTGCACTGTGCCATTGTCTGCCTGCGTGCTGCCATGCTTCCCACCATGACAACAATGGACTAAACCTCTGAACTGTAAGTCAGCCTCAATTTAATGTTTTCTTTTATAAGAGTTGCCATGGTCATGGTGTCTCTTCACAGTAATAGAACACTGACTAAGACATACACACAATGGAATTATTGAGCCATGAAGAATTTTTGAATGAAGATTTGAATCTTTGAATATGTTGTCTGCAGCAAATGGATGCAACTGCAGATAATCATAGTAAGTGAATTAAGGTAGTCTCAGAAAGAAAATCACCATGTTTTCTCATATTTGTATAGATACATAAAATTATATACGTATATGTTGTTGTGTTATCTAATTATTCTTTATCAATAAAAAAATCAAAAGTTGGGTATCAGGGTAAGAACCTGAATGATCAGAGAAATGGCAGAGAAGTGAGTAGTGACCTCCTATCTCTTCCGTTCCTCCATCCAAAAGGATTGAGATCCTTTCTAAGTTCTACTTTACTACTTTCTGTCTATCTGTTCTCAGTCCTCTAAAACCTCTATGGTTAATTTTGATCAGCTAGTGGCTAGCTCTACCCTCTGATTCAAAGCAAACTTTATTGTCAGAATGCAATCAAAATATACAACAATGTATGTGTGACATGACCATAGAAGTCAAACTGTCTAGGGGGACAAAAAGGACCAACAGAAAAGGAGAGCAGAAGAAATAGGATGGGAGGCAGGTACAAGGGGGATATGTTCAATATACTGTGTCTTTATGTAACCCATTACTATGTACAATTAATATACACAGATGAAAATAATATGCATTAAAAATAATAAATTGACAAAAAAATAAAAACATGGTCTAAGTACATAACCATCAATTCTCAGACAAGGAAATGCAAATGGATTTTAAACATACACAATGATGTTTTACTTCATTCAGATGAAGGCAAGTGCTGAAACAAGGTACCATTTCCCTACTTACGTATTTTTACAGATTTTCATTTGATAAGTAGTGTGAATTGATGAAGAGGTCAAGAAGAAGGCACATTCAATTAGCCTGTCAATTCACACTTAGTATAATACACTGGTAATACCTTCAAAACTTAAATGGTATGCCTCTGACTAGCAATTCCATTCCTAAAAAATATTATATACATGTGTATATATGTATGCATGTTAGCAAAACAGCATGTATGTAGATACTATACCATGTGACTGCTTATAATAACAAATGAATTACAAGTTCATAGGAGATTGGATGAATCAGTTATGCTATAATCTCCATAACTAATTGGGAGCATTATATGCAATCATAAGGAGCAACAAGGAGGTTCTCCTAGTTTGCTGTCTACTGTTATGATAAACACCATGATCAAAAGCAAGTTGTGGAGGAAAGGGTTTATTTAAGCTTATAGTTGTAGTCCATCATGAAAGGAAGTCAGGGTAGGAACTCAAGGCAGGAATCTGGAAGCAAGACTTCCTTGTAAACAATTTATGGTCACATGTGTTAGCAAATTATACAATGTGCTGGTTAGTTACTGTCAATTTGACACAAACCTACACATATCTGAGAAGAGGGACTCTCAGCTGGAAACTGTCCCATCAGATTGATCTGTTGGTAAGTCTGTGGAACATTTTCTCGATTAATTATTGATGTGGGAGGGCCTAGCCAACTTGTACAATGCCATCCCTAGGAAGGTGGTCTTGGGTAGTATAAGAAAGCAGGCTGAGCAAACCATAGGGAGTAAGCCAATAAGCAGCACTCCTTCATGGCCTCTGCTTTAATTCTAGCCTCTAAGTTCCTGCTTTGAGTTCTTACCCTTACTTCCTTTCATGATGGACTGTAATCAGGACACATAAGCTGAAATAAACTCTTTCCTACTCAAGTTGCTTTTGATGATGATGATACAATAGAAAACAAATTAGGACACACAGCATTGAAACACATTTTGGAAAACTCCCTTCAAATTTAAAAACATGAATGACTTTGATCTAACATACACATCTAAGGATTGGCTATTACAAATATATGACAAGCCAGATGTAGTATTGCACAACTTTAATCCCAGCACTCAGGAGATCTCTGTGAGTTCGAGGCCATCCTGGTCTACATAGTGTGTTCCAGGATATCCAGGGCTGCAAAATGAGACCGTGTCTCAAAACCCACCAACCAATCAAATCAAAACAAAACAAAAAACCAAAACCAGAACCAAAACTAAAACAGAACAAAACACAGTAAGTGTATAGCAAATACGGAAGACATATTTCTTTTTTTTAACTTCTACTGATTTTTTGTGGATTTTACATCATGCATTCTGATCCCACTTATCTCCCCATCCCCTCACATCTGTCCTTTGCCTTGTAACCTCTCACCAAAACAAAATCAAATTTAAAAGAAAAACCAAAACCAAACCAAACTATAGATGAAATTCTAAACAGTCTTAATAAATAAGAAACACAAAGCCAAATACAGAGTTAAAAGCCCAAGAGATCAGAGCACTAGCCTTAGCTTACCACTTGCTGCCATCCTTCCCCTGAGAGAGAGGCCTTATCCTGTGTGACCTGTCTTTTTATTGCCTTTCTGTTCTAAACCCAACCACATGATTTCCTCATCACTGCCTGTCTATACAGACCTCCAGGTCTCTGTGTTTGGTACTGGGATTAAAGGTTAGGGTCACCGCTTGGCTGTGTCCTTGACTATGCAGAGATTCTGCCTGCCGTGTGGTCAAATTAAGGGTGTGTGCCACCACCACTGGACTTCTGCTAAATGGTTTGCTTTTAGCTCTGATCCCCAGGCAATTTTATTTATTAACATACAAATAAAATCACATTTCAGCACAAATAAAATATCACCATATTTCCCCCTTCTATTCTAATATAAAGAAAAAAGGAAAAATGTTATAACTAATATAAGAAAAACTATATACAATAAGTACAATAACTATATACAATATATACAAGCAATAAATACGTAAACAATGTCTAGTCCATTTGCATTTGACAAACTCAGAGAAAATATTCCATTATCTATCCTATTTTGGTAAGTCCAAAATGTCACTTTCTATCCTAACTTATATTACTAACAGAGTACTATCTTACAATGTCTTTCAGACTTATACACTTACACCTCTTTAGTGAGTTTCTTTTCTGAAATTCTTAACAAGGAAAACTATAACTATAACTATCTAATCTTTAACTATAACTATAATTATAACTATAACTATCTAATCTTCAACTCCCTCAGAGACCCAAGAAAGAAAAATTACCTAATAAAACAGGAAGTGCATGCAAGCGGCTTCCAAAAAAAAATTGTGAGTTGACAGAAACAGCCAGCTGCCTGGAGAGTCACCCAAGGTTTCTCTGCAACGTTGGGGCATCATCTTCAGTCTATAGGCTTAGCGTATATGACAGATTTATTTGTGAAGTAGGATGTACACAAGGCCTACAGTTTGACCTCACATTCAGTGAGAGTAATCCATGTACCAGAAACACCTGAATTCCACTAGTGTCCTGTCATGATTCAGGAATTTAAATTCTGGAAATTGTTGATGTTTTTGGAATTCAGCTTGCCCATTTTTCTTGGCTTATGGGTGGCTTCATCTTGGCATCCTGTTCTTCTCCACATCCCATTCTTCTCGGCTTGTGGGTGGCTTCATCTCTTTTATTAAATGCCAGCCTACCATTGAGAGGTTTGACTCCGTCAGCTTAGTTACTCTTTCAAGTTACTATTCCACTGCACATCAGAAACCATCGGTCCACTGCCAGTCCAACTACCTTCGAAGAAAGGGGCACTGTACCTTTTCCAGATTGCAAAGGCCACTTCAGGGATGGTGACATATTGTCTTGGCCTCAGAAGATGCCTGTTGTTAAAGCCACAACCACGCTTATCTTGGCAAGAATCAGTAGTCCTTTGTTGTAGCAGGAATCTTAAAAGGTCTTATTAATAAAATCAAACCAGGGGCCAGGTGTTGGGGTGAATGCTGGAAGATCAGAGAGACAGAACAGGCCACAACTAACCTCACCTGGCCAACTTCTCAGCTGATCTTGTTTCCTCAGACTGGAAGCCTCTGTGTCCTTATCCAAATGGATCTCAGCTGAACTGCTTCTCGAAAGCCTAAAAGTTTAACCAGCACTAGTTCCTGGTTTTCACACCTTATATACCTTTCTGCTTTCTGCCATCACTTCCTGGGATTAAAGGCTCACTTCCTGGGATTAAAGGCATGAGTCACCATGCCTGGCTGTTTCCAGTGTGGCTTTAAAGTCATAGAGATCCAGGTGGATCTCTGCCTCTGGAATGCTAGGATTAAAGGCTTGTGTGCCACCATTTTCTGGACTCTATGTCTGTCTAGTGGCTGTTCTGTTCTCTGACCTCAGATAAGTTGATTAGGGTACACAATATTTTGGGGAACACAATATCACCACACTTTGTTTTGTGTCCTGTCTGTCCATTTTGTCCTGTTTGTCACCAGTCGATTCAAGGATACTTTGTTGTCCAGTGGCTAACTTTTGCCACAATGAAAGTTAACTCCATATGCAGTTTCTTCAATGCCCATATCTTCTCTGAAGTAGATTGGTGCTGCCAGGAGCCAACATGTCTCATAGTCATAAAAAAAGAAAAAATTTCTAAGTTATGAAAACATTTTAAATGCCATATTCTGTAGATCACTGAATGGTTTGAAAATGACCTTTGTATTTAAAACATGTCTGCTCGACCTTGAAAACATACCTAATATGACTACCAGTTTGATTGTAATGTCTAACCAATAACTTTCATTTCTTTATATCCTAATAGTTGGTAATAATAACATTCAAGGATTAGCAAATTGCATTACATTGTTAAATAAACTAGCCAGGTGGCGGCAGCGCATGCCTTGAATCCCAGCACTTGGGAGGCAGAGGCAGGTGGATCTTTGTGAGTTCGAGGCCAGCCTGGTCTACAGAGCGAGATCCAAGAAAGGTGCAAAGCTACACAGAGAAACCCTGTCTCGAAAAAACCAAAAAAAAAAACAAAACCACCAACAACAAAAAACCCCAAAAACCAAAAAACAAAACCAAACAAAAAAAACCTGTATAAGTATAATATCTTGAACAAGATTAGAAATATACGTATAGCATTTTCTAACACTATCAATCTCAATATATATATAATTTGTATACAATATACAAAAATCCAATCTAATGTAAAGTATTTAAAACTAGTAATTGTCTTCTAAAAGTAGATTCAATAATCTATCTTTTTATCTATATTGTATCTATATCTTCTCTTTACTTTTCAGAGTAGATTCAATAATCTACCCTCTATTCTATCATTTCTATCTCTCTCTTCTCCCCGCCCAGCAGGGTCTAGTTATTCGTGGGTCCCGGGCCGAGAATCACCTGAAAAAGTCATGGGAGAGAGAGGAATGAAGCCGAGCACAAATGAGACATGGAGCCAATCTGAGAGTGTCAAGGCTTCGTTTATTGAAAATGATGCTGAGGCTTTATAGGCAGTTTTCAGGCGGGGAGGGGAGCAGAGAGGGCAAGGAATGAAGAGTGGGAATTCCTTAGGACAGTTCAGAGTGAGGTCACTTTGGTCCCAGGCTCTGCAGCCGAGCTAATTACCATTTGTTTAAAGTGTTTACCTTAATCGTAAATCCTGGGGTTGGCCGGTACCAGGCCTCTGTCATGGGTTGATTAACACATGTTTCAGGAGGTCTTATCTAATTGTAAATCCTGAAGGCTGCTGTGCCAGGTATCTGAATTTACGAAGTTTTGATAACTCAGGGAAAGTGATACAGCTGTCTCTAACACTCTCTCTCTTTTTTTTTAAAAAAAAACAAGAACCTTAAATCTAATCTCCTTTGCTTAGCCCTTTTTCTAACCCTTAACAACAACTTGTAACCAACCCTCCTAAACAATGAAAATTATCCCAGACTCAAAACCCATTAAAAGACCAAAAACCACACGCCTCATACCACCTCTTTGAGAATGTGGGTGTTGGGTTCTTAAAATTGCTTCCTGCTGGATATGAGTGAAGGCATCTTTATTCTGAAAAGAAAAAAAATGGGTTAATTGTCAAATCCTAGGACATATCCTTTGTTGTCCAGTTTGCGCATAACACCAAAGTTCAGGGCTATCTTAAGTCCTTGTTCAAGTAGTCTGTGAAACTGGATCATCTCAGCTAGCCATCTCAAAATTGCTCTGAGCAGTTTGTAGTCCAAAGCTGATCTGTAGATGATGTTTGTCAGCTTAGTGGTATTATTATTGTACACGTGGAATTGTTGTTGTGGGGCCCCATCTTCTTCCTGGAGACTTCAGTTGATGTTAGGCCTGGTTGTGATTTCCTGCAGAAAACTAATAGAGACTCGAACACAAAGACATGTATAGGCAGCTAATTGAAGCTTTTTTCTAGAATTAGTTAGTACTCTATATGACCATTAATATCTTAACAAAGTTTAAAATATATATATATTAATCTTGTAAATTTTGATATAAAATTCATACTTTAAGAAAAGTTTGAAGAATCAGAATACAATCAAAGAATTGAGATTAGTAGTAATAGAATAGTCTCTTAATTTTTTTCCTGTCCCATATCAGAAGGTGGCTCTTTCTTCTAGCATGATACAGGGAATTTGCATTTTCTTTTTAACAACGTGCTTGGGTTTAAAGAAGGAGAGAGCCATTCTCCAACTCCAAAGCCAGCTTTAATTTTTAATTGAACTGGGACTACAAGAAGACCATTTGTGTTAAATGTTTTTAGAGAAGAGCAGAAACAAACATTTAGGAAGACTTATGAAATTTTATAGATGATATACCAATAGGCCATTTTACTCTTTTTCTTGGGACATTGTTTTCTAGATGATTTGTCCTTTTTCTTCAGATGTCTCATTTGTCCAGTGTTCTTCATATTCCTTAGCTTTCATTCTCCTAAAAGACAAAAACAAATACCTTTTCCCAAGACTAACTTTGGGGAGGTTCCCTTTTGACAAGTTATATCTGATTAAATGAAAAGCATTTGTTAATAGTATAAGTTAGTTTAAACTGAATGGTCATGCTGGTTGATGAACCTCTTCTAATTAAGAGGCCTCTCTTGTTCAAATTGAACCTTTACCAATTTTGATGGTATCCATGCTTATCTTGTCCTGTAGAAACTAAAGCAAAACCTCATCCCCAATGTAACACATATCCTGGTTTCCATTCTGAGGTCAGCACATCCTTAAAGTATATAGGCTGATTTAATTCTGTAGTCTTTTCTATTATCCAATGTCTCTCCACAGCTGTTGTTCCTTTCTCATTAGCACTGAAAAAATTCAAAGTTAACAGAGCATTATGCAGTCTATTTCTGGGGGTTTTTGTTACCCCTTTCTGTTTATTTAGCATATCCTTTAGAGTTCTGTTTGATCTTTCTATAACTGCTTGGCCTGTAGGATTATGTGGTATACCTGTAATATGCTTTATATCATAACAAGCAAAAAGCTGTTTCATTTTGACAGAGACATATGCTGGAGCATTGTCAGTTTTAATTTGTGCAGGTCTACCCGTGATGGCTATAACTTCTAGCAAATGAGTGATTACAAAATCAGCTTTTTCAGAACTCAAGGCAGTTGCCCATTGAAATCCTGAATAAGTATCAATGGTATGGTGTACATATTCCAATTTTCCAAATTCTACAAAGTGAAACACATCCATTTGCCAGATTTCATTCCTCTGAGTACCCTTTGGGTTACATCCTGCTGGTAATGGAGTCTGATTGTAAAAGGAACAAGTAGGACACTTCCTTACAATTTCCTTGGCTTGTTGCCAGGTTGTGGAAAAATCCTTTTTTAAACCTTTACTATTGACATGATGTTTTTTTTAATGAAATTCTGAGTCCTCCAGCACATTTGCTAGCAATAATTTATCAATCTCATCATTACCTTGTGCTAGAGGGCCTGGCAGACCCATATGGGATTGGATGTGAGTTATATATAAAGGATGCTTCCTATTCCTGATTATATCTTATAACTGAATAAATAGTGAAGTTAATTGTGACTCATCAGGGATAAATTCTGCAGTCTTAATTTGTAATACCACGCTTTCAGCATACTGAGAGTCAATAACTATGTTGAGAGGTTCTGAAAAATCCATTAATACCAACAGAATAGCATACAGTTTCGATTTTTGAACTGAATTATAAGGACTTTGTACCACTTTACTTAAATTTTCTGATTTGTAACCTTCCTTTCCTTGTTTGTTTGCATCTGTGTAAAATATACGAGCTCCAGATATGGGTGTTTCCTGTACAATTAGAGGCAAAATCCAATCAACTCTCTTTATAAGATCAATTCTATCGCTTTTGGGATATTTGCTGTTAATTTCTCCCAAAAAATTACTGCAAGCTCTTTGCCAAGGTTCACTTTCTAT